>PVIY010032742.1:0-5000 GCA_004026745.1 Myrmecophaga tridactyla
AACAGCTGGACTCTTTATGTTGATGATGGCATCAAGTCTGTACTCTCTTGTCAAAAACTGTCTAGATCCTACATTATCTGGGCCTATGGGCAGAAGATAGTAAGTATTAGATAGCTATCAGGAGCCAAAAGGTAATAATATAAAATCCGAAAGCTGTGTTGGAGGGAAAGAGAGGGCATCACTGCTATTCTGTGGTGTTTTCATCCCCCAAACCCATCGACATCATAGGTCAACAAGATACCATACAGACAAGGCATTTTTATTGTCTCACAGCTTATTAAACATCAACCTCTTCCCTAGCCTTTCTACAATCTGAGTTGGCGGAAATCTCTAGGAGGCCGACTCATGTAGCAATCCCAGACTTGTTGGTTCTGGCTGACCTGCCCCATTTCTTCACATTTGCTTGTGACAAGCAAGTCACCCAGAGGCTGACCATGGGGGTCTCTAGACACCCAGCTGTCTCAAGACCTAACATGTTATGAATCACAGGCTTTGAATTGGTCAAGATCTCTGAAAGAGAAACTATAGGAACGGCAGCCCCTGGCGGTCAAGAGCAATGAACTGTTGAGATTTTTCGTAATGATCGCTGGCTAAGGTATAACAATAACAATAGCTTATACTGATTGTGCCAGAAATAGTGCTGAGCCCTTTACAGAAAGTATCTCATTTAATCTTTACAACAATCCTTGAGGTAGAAATTATTATCCTTTTTTTTGGAAGGGAAAACTGAGACTTTATATGTATTAATTAGCTTACACAAGATCCTTGTGTAGTTAGAAAGTGGCAGAGCTGGAATTTAAACACAGTAAGCCAAGTATATAAAGAGACCACTCTTTTCTGATGATGAGACTAATACAGCAGACACTTTACAGTTTGCCTCAGGACTCAATGACTGTTAGGTCCTGAGCTGGGACATGCTTCCTAAATGCTACATCTTGTCCTTAGTTTACTGACCATGGCGGGGTTGTGCAGTTGGCTCCTCATTCCAGCCTGAAATGCCCTAGAGTAGAAAACAACCTGAAACCTAGATTGGGACAGAGAGAGGAACTAAGGCTCTGGGGGAAAGGTCCTTCTGTCAAGTTCACACACCAGATCCCAGCCAGAGGAAATGGCTTTGGTTATCTGAATCAACTGGACTCAGTATAAAGCCATGGCAGCTGCAACAAAGGGCTCCCGGGTCATGAACTGCCATGAGGCCTGTTAATACATTTTCCCATGGCACAAGCAAACCTTTGCAAGGAATAAATATGTCGACTTCCAAATGATGAAAATACAGTGTGTCTGTGGGCAGGAAAGCAGGAGGACTTTCCTGCCCACAGGAAATAGGCATAGAGGGAACAAAGAAAGGAGAGAAAAAATAAAAGCAAGAGGTGAGCCAAGAGAGCTGAGGGGACAAAAGAGACATCCTGGGAAGACCTGCCATGAACGTGGAACTACCCTTTTCTCAACATACTGGTTACCAAA
Source organism: Myrmecophaga tridactyla (assembly GCA_004026745.1). NCBI lineage: Eukaryota > Metazoa > Chordata > Mammalia > Pilosa > Myrmecophagidae > Myrmecophaga > Myrmecophaga tridactyla. The sequence continues at coordinate 1,465 of PVIY010032742.1, forward strand.
GACTTGCCTGCCAGTCCAGTGCCAGGGCCATCAACGGGACTAGGGGTGAGGTAAGGGGAAGGGAGCTCTGATAGAATTCTCCACATCTCCACCTATGTAACCCAATAACCCTTTTTTGCTCTCCTGTTCTTCCTTCCCTTTTCTGCCAATCCCTTTTCATCTCTCCATTATTTACTTTTTTCTTCCTTGGCCCATGTAAAAGCTCTGCTTAGAAGGATTCAGTGCTAAAAGAGCTGCTAGCCTTGGCTCTTGAGTGTGACTCATTACTCACGTTGTTATACTGGGAAATGAATTGAGCTTGGTACATAAGTCCAGAGCACTGTGCCCTTGTTTTCACTGAGGTCAGGATATGTGGGTTAGGCTTTGATAGCATAGCAGAGCTTTCAGCAGTGTAATTTCACCCTGATTCCTTGCCTGCTCCACCCAATACCCTGCGGCAGCCTTTGACATATATCATCCGCAATGTTTGACAATTCCACTGCTGCAGGGAAAAGATGCTTTTATATGCTGTGGAAAAATCTGTGATTTGGTACTTGTTCCTTCTGAGATCTAGGTTGGTGTTTTTGCATCTTTGCGTTCCTGAAATTCTCAGTGTGATTAGTCAATCATTGGAGTTAATTTCAAAAGCATTAAAATATTCTCTTTTTTCTGACAGGAGAAAACATGTTCTGAGGGAAATATACTATATTCAGAGGGAAAAGAGGCAATGTTATTATTTAGAAAATTAGATAACATTAGGTAGTGAAAAATTCCCTCTCTAGCACTATTAGTAAGAGTGTTAGACCATTCATTCATTCATTCCACACATACTTAAGACTTGTCTGTAATCTAGAAACTCTGGCCTGTGATCAACTGAACACAAGGAATGCATACTCCATAATACCTGCTGGTCAGTTTCAAGCATATTAACCCCTTTGAGAGGATGTGGTGAGTCATAGATTTAAAAATGTGGAGTATGGATTCTGGATGAGGAAAGGCCACCTTGAAAGAGCGTACTATTCAAATTCTGCTGGGTCGGAGCCCAGAACTTATGCCATAGGGGCACATCACCTGACATCAGGTGATCTGATAATTCACAGGACACTGAGGCCCGAGAATTGCATCATATTCAGAAGACTGAGAATTTATGCCTCAGGTTACTTCAGAGCCTATAACCAGATTAATAAAAAGCCATGCAGGCAAAAACAGACTTTTTCTCAGTTATGGCTTTTCAATAATCAGTCAGGACTTTGCCCACACTATTTTCATAGAAGGTGTTTTGTCAGAATTATTGAGTAAATTAGGGCTTCTTCAACATTCTAGTGTTCACAGAGCTCCTTCATGGAGGGGGTATCACCCATCCTTTGTAGAGGTAAAGCCTCCCAGGAAGGAGAACAGTGAACTAGGTGCACAGCACCCATGCCATTGGAAATTCCAGCTGAAAAAAGATGTCAGCAGATTTCCCAAAGTATTGCTTTGTCCCCTTTAATAGGGCCAGTTCTTCTTTCAAGGGAGTTGCTCACCAACTAGATCTCATCATTGCACCTATTATTCCACTTGAAAACGAAACAGGTATATTTTTGCTATTAAAAAAAAAGCATGTAAAGAGCTTGGTTTTCTTATTAAACAAAGATTCTTCAAATCTGTTGCATGTACCACTACAGACTGTATCAATTGTGCTCGCAGAGCCATTGACAAAGGATTAGAATGGGCCAGACTGGAGTTTGAGTCCAACTCTGCCATGTACTGCTCTGATGGGTGAACTTGAGCAAGACAACCCACCTTCTTATGCCTCAGTTTCCTTGTACCCACCTCATCACATTATTGTGAGAATTAGATGAGTTAATACTTCAAAATAGCTTAGAAGACTACCTGGAGCAAAGTATATGCACAGTTAGTGTTAGCTATCATTACCATCACATTAATATTTAAAGCCTGTTGTCAAAGTGAGATTTTTGGAACCATAGATCCAATATAAATAAGATACTTAAGTAGATCACTCATTAAGTTTCTGTAGTGAGTTAAACCATGTTATTTGTGATTTTAGAGAATGAAGTTTGGTATAAATCTTTATCTAGCTCAAGGTCATCAGTAGGGACTTACTGAAGATGAAACTGCAGACCCTCAATAGTCATTATCTCATCACAGCATCATCATCTCTAATACCTTGGAAGTTCCCAATGCTTAACGGGACTTGGTCTCTATGACTTCAGGTTCTTCACTCTGTTAGTGAAGTGCTTGAATCAATAGCAGATGGATTCTTGGGAAAACTTCAGGAAGTTCCAAATCATTTCAATATATTAAATGTTTAAGACAAAGGATTCCCTCAACGTCTGCAGATCTCAGCTGTCATGCACTTCAACCTTGTCATTTTATAGAAAAGGACATTGAGGCTTGTTTTCTTCGGTTATTATAAAACACATATAACCCTTGATGTACTTATTCAGAAAATAATTTTTCTGATGAGGATGTATAATGTGCCAGGGCCCAATGAAGGACACAGTCTCTGACTGCCAACTGCTCATTGTCTACTGGAGGAAAAGGACAAATGGTCAGACAATGAAATATAATTAAGCACAGGGTACTGTGGGGGCAGATGTGGGAGTACCTAATCCTATAGGAAGTCACAGGACAGGTACTCCTTATACTCCTTCTTCCCTCCACAAAAGGCTGAGTCATTGTATTGTTAGAGGAAAACAAAACTTTTTGCATCATGAGGCCATACCTTTGAGAATGTTAAACTTATTGACATTGGGACTAGTGTTAATTTATTAATATAAATAGAAAGCACTATTGCCGTGGGTGCTTCTCCTCACATTTTGATGCACTGTTTACCCATAGGAACCATGTGGCATTAATGTACAAAAAGAATAATGTTCCTTATTGTATGAGACTAGACATTTATTGACCAGGAAATCCTTGCTGGTATGAAGGGAGTCATCCTCTCTCACCAAACTTTATCAGTTTAAACTCATCACAGGTTTTGGGGGGACTCTAGTCTAAGAGTAAGCATATTCTCTTAATTATGTCCTGACTCAAGTTTCTGCTATATTCATTACTCTGTCTCTATATTTGCCACACATGACAGCCATGGACGGAAGAAGGTAATGGGATGATATATTTAAGGTGCTGAAAGAAAAACTGCCAAACTAGAATTCTATATCTGGAAAATTGTCTTTCAAAGATGAAGGAGGGATTAAGACATTCCCAGATAAACGAAAGCTGAAAGAGTTCATCACTACTAGATCAGCCTGACAAAAGATGCTAAAGAGAGTTCTCCAAGTTGAAAGGAAAGGTCACTGACAATTGACTGAAGTCACATGAGGAAATAAAGATCTCAGGTAAAGATAATGACATAGGTAAATAAACATAGCAGTACTATTGAATTTTTTTATTTGTAACTCCGCTTTTTACTTCCTACAGAATCTAAAAGGCAAATGCATAAAATGTGATGATAAATAAAGGGTTTGGACTCATAATGTCTACACACGCAATTTGTGACAAGAACTACGTAAAGGTTGGGGGATATCGGGTGTGGGAAAAGAGTTTATGTCTGC
>PVIY010032742.1:7500-28717 GCA_004026745.1 Myrmecophaga tridactyla
AGCTATCAAAGATGCACAGAAGGACTCTCTGGTACTACTCTGGTTGCCTCCACATCACTCTTGGGGTACCTGGGACCCCTGATTCCCTTTCACAACACCTTGAGCCCCTTCCAGGATCAGAAAGGGCCACTTCCCCGACTCCCCACCCCCATGGTGGACCACACTGCTGGTGTGCTCTTCCCTAGCCCCCAGCGGTGACATTTGCTGGGCAGGAGCTTAAACCGCAGTGGCTATATGCCTGCTCCTGCAGTCTCTAATGGTGTGCGAAGCATGACGGCTAGTGGGGAGGGTGGGGGCAGGAGAGATAGAAGGGTTCTGCTGTACTCGTGTCTGGAAAATGTTAGGGGTGAAACTGTCAGGCCTGCGTGTGACACCAGAAACATCCGCAGACAGTATGGGACCTTAACGGGTACAGTACCAGCATGCTGAGGATGGGAAAGATGGAAATAGTTGTTCTTTAATGACACGTTGGAACCCACAAACCTTCCCGGGAGTCACTTTGCCTCTGGTTTATGTAGTTTTTAGTTGAGTCCTCTATTACCTGTGATTTAACACATCCTGACTGCCACTCTCTGCTTTCTCACTTCTTTTGGTTAATCAACAAGTCCTTTTACTTCTGTTTCTTCATAGTGCTCAAATCTGTCCACTTCTCTTAACCCCTCTGCTGTTGTCCGAGGACAGGTGCTGTTATCTTCACCCAGATTATTGCAAATTCTAAAGGTTCTGCCTCCAAGTGCAGCCTCTAAATCCTTGTTCCCTGGAGTCACTGGATTCAAATCCCAGCTTGCTCCTTACTGGTTGCTTCTCTGGGTCTCAGTTAAAAGTACTTACCTAACAAGATTGTTGTGAAGGTTAAATGGAATAAAATATGTAGAGCATTTAACCCAGTTTTGACTTAAAAAAAAAAAACTCAATGAATATTTACTTTAATCTTGTTTTTTTTTTTAATATCATGTAATTGGTTGTGCTATTTCCTTTGTTTGGGAAAACTTTCCCAGACTTCTCCTGGTTAAATCCTAGTTGTTTTTAAATCTCAAGCCAGGTGCCAGCTCCTTCAGGAAGGATTCCTTGACCCACTCTTTTCCTCCACCCCGTTGGGGATTTACTTTTTTACCATGCTGAAGCTCAGTGCTCATCACAATTTACAGCTGTTATTTATTTTTATTGTGCTTCACAATCTTGCGCTGGTTGATGATGAACTCTTTGAGGAGAAGGATGATGACTTCATCATTGGAAAAAAATGTTTTTTGGCATGACGTCCCAGGAGGAGATAAGTGTTAGCAGCCTGAGCATACCACACTGAAATGAGCCATTTTGACACTCATTTGCCTCTTATATGCTAGGTGTTGGGGATATGGCTATGAAGAAATTGTCCGTGGTTTTGTGGAGTCAGGCATTAAACAAATAATTACACAAACTGTTTTTTTTTTTTTAACCACTGTGAAAAGTGCTATGGAGTATAGGATCTTCTCTGAGAAAGCAGAACTCAAGGTGATTCCTGAAGGACAGGGAAGAGTTAACCCAATACAAAGGCTCTTCAAAGAGACTTTGGATCAGAAGGAATGGCATGTTCCGGAACCATGAGGCAGAAAAGAGCAACGATACGATACGGGAAGGCCAGGCTAGTTGTAGCAGAACGAGCTAAGGAGATAAGGCCAGGCAGATGGGTAGAGGGTGGACCATGCTGGTCTTTGAAGCTTTAGTTAGGGTTGGGGCTAAGAACTGTGGAAAACCATTGAAAGACTTTAAGTAGGAGAGTAAAATAGTCAGATTTAAGTTAAAAAAAAAAAAAAAAAACCTCTCTGATTTCTGAATAAAAGAATGGATAGAAGGGGACAGCATGGACAAAGAATGACCAGGAAGGAGGACTCCTGAGCTAGGTGAGGGTGAACAGATAGCAAGTATGAAATAGCCTCTCACAGACAGGCTGTTTCCAGGAAAGATGCAGATGGTGGAGGAAGAAAGAGGAAAAGCATGTGATGAAGGCAGGAAGTGTGAGCAGACAGTGCAGGAAGTGTGAGCAGGAAGTGTGAGCAGGAGGTGTGAGCAGACAGTGCAGGAAGTGTGAGCAGGAAGTGTGAGCAGACAGTGCATGGGATGAAAAAACTGAATAAATGGACATAAATCATGATAGGAAATGCTTTTTAAGCAATACCACTTTTATAACAATGCGTAGTTTTAATAAAATAATACCCATAGTAGTTAATATTTATTGAGTACTTACTATGGGCTACACAACTTTTCTGTTTTTTTTTACAGCAGTCAATTCATTTCATTCTTGTTCTGTTTACCTATTATTGCAGAACAAACAACCCTAAAGCTTTTGCGCTTAAAGCCATTTATTTTGCTCATGAATCTGTGACTTGGGTGAGTCTTCGGGGTAGGGGGAGCCAACTGTTAACTCCCTTCAGTGTCAACTGGGGCAGGTGGAAGCCTGGGGATTGGAATCTCCGAAGATTTCTCACTCAAATGTCTGTAATCCCTCTGTGCCACTCTTCCATTGTTATGCTTACACTATATTGCAATATATTTGCTCATGTCTTCACTTTCCTTCTAGAATTTGAGCTCCTCCAAAACATGAAATGTGACTTCTTTATTTCATTTCTCCCAACCATTTGAGGCATTAACCACACAGTGGGTGCTCCATAAATGTTAACTGAAGAATGAATGAATGAATGAATGAATTTTAATCCTCACTAATAGAAAACTTCCCTTAACCAAATTGTTATAGAAAACTACCCCACCCTCTGTTTGAACATTCCTAGTGACTGAAATTTTGTAACTTTGCAAGGCTGCAATTTTATTTACTAGGACGTCCTTCTTTATCCTTAGCCAAATCTGCTTTTGAGTAATTTTTACTCAGTGGTTCTGGTTAGGTCCCACCCTCTAAGCTAAACACCTCAGTTCCGACAACTATACCTCTTAGATATGGTATCCATGATTACTTCATTCTTTATGCATTCTACATAGTTACTGTGGTTTCCAGGGGCCCAGGATGAAACACCTGGGGAAATATGAAAGGTGAGTCTGTGGCCCGCAGGGATGAAGTGGCATAGAAAACCACTCAGAGACTATCCTGACCATCACAAAAAGGGGAAGCCCAGGATGCAATTGAGGGGGGAGGACATGGGATGAGAGTGGTAGACTACATCCTGTTAGGAACCTTCCTTGAACAGGCTGATCCTGGTGAGAAGCAGACATCGAAGGTCTGGGAAGGTAATCTGAGACACTGACTGATTGGAAAGAGAAGAGGAAAAACAGGAAAAGTGGAGTCTGTTGAAATTCTGTTACGTACTTCTATCTTGAAATAGTGTTTATTGACCCTCTTCAGAAGGCTCTGAGAGCCTTCTGGTTAAACACGCTATCCCTGAACTCTGCCCCACTCCTACTGGATGTGCATTCCTCACAAACGCCGAGGTAATTTCTTAAGTACACAGATCACCTTGTTTTAAGGGCTGGGGTAAACCGGGAACTGCTTATAGTCAGATTTAGAAGAGCATTTTTCAAATTATTTTTTTTCCACAAAGCTAAAGAATCTCCTAAAAGAAATTCAGAAATTTCTTTGAAATATAAAAAGTCCCAGCTCAAGTTTTTAGGCTGTGTGCCCTGACCCCATAGGTCCTTATCCCGATCCACAAGGGCCTGAAAAACAATAGAAAAGAGCTGCCTTTGTTAAAATAGCCTATCACAGAGAAACGCTTCCTATCCCCATCCTTCCCCCCCTTCCACCCAGGAAAAAAAAGCAGTCAAAGAATTGTGACCCATTATACATTGTTTCCACTGCCATTCCCTGGCTTTACTGAGATATTAAATTCTTTCCTCCTTTCAACTGATAGATTTAAAAATACCTCTGCTGGTATGTTATTACTTTAAAAATAAATAGAAAATATTGAGTATACTTGTAGCAAAAGTATATATATATATATATATATATATATATATTCTTATAATAAGAACAAAACTAAAATGGAGTCTTTCTAAAGATGTTTTTTGTTCCTTAAGAAAATGTTATGAGAATGTTTACCGAGTGTACTAAGGATATATGGGTGTACATTTTTTCATGAAGTTGCCAAAAGGTGAAAATCTAACATTACTGCACAAAAATGAGGACCGATTTTTTAAGACCATGTCAAAAGATTCTTGCTTTAATAAAATGATTCTGCAATAGCATTTCTTCAAACAGGAGAAGGCTCTGCCTCTTAGCTCAGCTCCCTCAGACATTAAAAGCCTGTCTTTACAAAGCTGAAGCAAGAATAATGAGAAAAGAGACAGATTCCTTGAAGAGATAGGGCCAAATGAAGAGCAGTCTGATATAGGGATAAAACTTTAGCACTAATTTTGCCATAAATCACTTGGAGGAAAAAATGGACTCAAAAGTGAATTCACCTGCAGCCTTACAGAAGTACTGCTTTAAAAAGAAACACAGATTACTATTGTCACTTATTTACTCCTCAAACATTTTTGAGATCACCTACTATATGCCAAGGGTGGACTATAACAGTGGCCAAGATAGGCACAGTACCTTCTTTCAAGATAGAGCTCATAGACCATCAGGGCCCAAGACATTTAGTTCCAATTGTGAAAAAGGCTATAGAGGAAAAGCGTAAAGGGCTTTGAGAATGAATTTATATCATTTGAATGTCATATTAAATGAAGGGACGCGCTGGGTTTTTTTTCCCCAAGCTTCTTTTTGGACTTCTTTGATTTAAAATTTTCTAAGTTATTTGGGAGAGTAATTTAAAAAAACAAATAAACATGTATTGGGTGATAAAGCGTGTGTGAAAGAAACCCTCCACTTGCTTTCCAGTGACTTGGCTTTGCTGGTATAATTTCCTACAAGCTCCTTCCTGAGAGCAAGGAAATTTCACATTTATAGAATGCCTATTCTGTTGGAGAAATTTGACCCATTTTTGCCCAGCAACCCTAGGAGGTATACATTCTCATTTTGCAAAAGAGAAAGCTGAGGCTCAGAAAGAGGAAACCGTTTATTTCAAGTCAGCAGAACCTATTCTTGCCACTATACTAAGCTAGACATTGGAGGAGGGGAGAGAGTGACATAAGAAGCCAAGTTCACTGACAATTAGTCTACTGTTAGTGCCACTAATAGGCTGAGCCAAATTAATGAGAGAAAACAAAATGCTGTCTTTTTATCAAAAAATAAATATAAGATCTGTAAATGAAAGGCCGACTGGAGGCTTTTGAGAGTGAAATATCAGTTGAGATTTTGTGTGAAATATAGTTCATAATAAAATTAGACCATGCTAAAATGCATACAGAAGATTGAGCATTGCACTTTAAGTACTTCATTAAGATGTTTGTTTTACCTTTAGCAAAGTTTGTGATAGATAGTCAGGTAAGATTACTGATCATTTATTTTTGAAACAGAAAAAAATTGTGCAATGCAAACTTATGAACTGACTTAAAGCTTTCAAATCTAAACGAGAATTGAGGGGAAAAGCTAAAGGAGCAGCATCAGAGAAATCACAGGAACAGCTATTTAGTTGAATAAATAGTATTTGTCAACAAACGGTAATGTGGGATATCAAGGTTTGCTTCCTCCAAAAGGATAATATGTCAAGAACAGAAAGCAACGCCGACAACCAAGAACGCTACAATCCTAATCCATACAATTAGGTCCAGTATAAACTGCTCAAAAGGGTCTGAAGGCTTTATTAAGTCTCAAAGCAGTTGATGACAGTCAACATGTTACCAAGAAATCAGGACGTAAGGGATGATTTTGGTTACTGAATTGTTATATAAATATTCCTTTTCGCTTTCTAGCATATTGGAATAGACAGGGAAATACCTGAAATCTCTGAATAGCAATCCAGCTATCTTGATCTCTGGAAATGGTTGCATAGCCCTTATATCTTCTGCTCCAATGACTGTAAAAACCTTGTGACCAACCTTTATCTGTACCTAATTATCCAATTTTTCAACTTTAGTGTCTTATAATCACTAAAGATGGCCCGTAATATTTGTTAAGGAAAGATCTTGGGTCCACCCGGAACTAACCCGCCCCAAGTCCCAAATTCCCTCGATGACGGAGACTGGATCTAACCAAAGTGGGCCCACCTGACAGGTGCAGCAGCTTAGATTTAAACCTACAAATCACCTAGACCTCATTCCGCCATTTCCTTTCTTATGTTGTGTGAGTAAGCATGGAATCAATCTGTGCATGCTCAGTAATCAGAGCACCTCTAACTGCATCATCTGAGGCCATGGTGCTCATTATCCTAAACCCTGCCCACATTTTCTCTAACAAAAGTACCGGAATTACTGCAGTTCAGGGAGATAGATTTTGGATCATTAGGCCATCTGCTCTCCCACTACGTGCATAGTAATGAACTCTTTCTCTGTTTGAAACTCTAGTGTCTCAGGAATTGGTTTTTGAGCACGTTGGGCAAAAGAATCCACAGCCTTTGTCTGGTAACAAACATATAATTCATTTTAAATTCAAACCTGCCAGGGTTTCATCATCCAAGGTGTCCAGCAAGAAGGAGGGAGCCGAGGACTAGGGACTCTGATGGAGAAAGACTGAGACGTGCCTTGAGTTTTTATTCTCCATCAAACATCACCCTGCTTATTTAATTTGCAACCTGATTATTAATATAAGTAAGGATATGCTAAGGATATATTTGTGCACATAGAAATATACATGATATATTATAAATATTACAGATTATATATATTATATAATTGTACAATATTATAAGAAAGGTAGGCTTCTGTATTAAAAAGAGAAGTATAGTTTTAGATAACCTTCGATAATACTATTCTGCTGATCTGATAACAAGAATTTCTCTTCAATGATAATTTTGGTAGCAAATTATCTTACAAAAGAATTCCTTTTGATAATAAAAAGCCCTGTTTTTAATGAGCTCTTCACAGTTCTTTCATCTATCACATGGTAACAATGGTTCCTTCCTTGTCCCCTCCCCACATCTCGGTCATCTCCTAATCCAAAGCAAATCTAAATCTTTTAAACCATCCAGCAAGACAAAATAATTCTCTAAAAGGTCCAGATAACAAAGCGATCTTAGATTAAAAAGCTTATAGGATATTACCTACGTTCCTCTGTGTGTTTAAGATAGTGCAGTATTTTTAATTTATTTACTAGATATTGTGTGTCAACTCTGTTTAGTCTCTAGTCAACTTGAATAGGATTCTAGCAATTCTACCAGAATAGAAGAATCGTAGTTTAATAAAATAAAGTGTATATTCTTTATAAAGAGACATGACGTATCTATGAATAAAGTAAAATGAATTCAAGATTGTATGCCTTATATTCTCTTTTCTTTCCTTTTATCTGACCTCTTCCAATTGCCTTTTAATTCCTCCTTATACAAAAAATAGGAAAGGGGGGCTGAGTGTTGATAGTGGACTTTTAAAAGTACGGTGAACTTCCAGAAAGCTGCAGTCGACATAACTTTTAAACAAATGCCCATGAATAAGAATGGTTCTTCTAGATGAGAATAATAAGTCAGAACTCTTTGTGCTCAGAATGGAATGATAAATTTATTTATTTATTTATTTTTCTCCTTCTTGACATGCTGACTTTATTATACATTTGGGCCAGATTTTTCTTATAAGAATCTCTATAAAGTTATAGTATAGATATATATTTTTTAATGTGAGAAGTTATAAATTTTCCCTTATAAGCAACTTCTCATTTACTTAATGTGTAATGTCAAATGCACCTGTAATCTCTTAAAATAAGTATGATTCTTTTGAGGGAAAAGAGCTGGAGCAAATGTATCATTAAGGAAAAGTGTGTGTACTAAAATAAAGACCATAATTTAGATAAAAATTCCTCAGTTCCTCCGACTCCTGGGGATAAACTGGGACCAGGCATCATGGGATTGAGAAAGCCTTCTTGACAAAAAGGAGGAAGAAAGAAATAAGACAAAATGAAGTTTCAGTGGCTGAGAGATTCCAAACAGTCGATGGGTTATCCTGGAGGTTATTCTTACACATTATATAAATATCCCTTTTTAGTTTGTGGTGCATTGGAGTGGCTGGAGGGAAGTACCTGAAACTGTTGAAGTGTATTCCAGGGGCCTTGATTCTCAAAAATGATAGTATAACTATATAGCTTTTACAGTGTGACCATGTGATTGTGAAAACCTTGTGGCTGACACTTCCCTTATTCAGAGTATGGACAGAAGAGTAAAAAAAAATAAGGAAAAAATATATATAAATAATGGGAGGTGAATAAGGGGTAAAAAAAAAAGTTGGGTAGAATACAATACTAGTGGTCAATGAAACAGAAGCATAAGGGATATGGGCTGTATGAGTATTTCCTTTTTTCTTTTTATTTCTTTTTCCAGCGTGATATAAATTTTCTAAAAACAATCATGGTAATGAGTACTCAACTATGTGATGATCTTATGAGCCATTGATTGTATATTTTGGATGGATTGTATGTGTATGAAGGTATCTCAATTAAAAGCATTAAAAAAGATTCCCCAGTTCCTGACATGATTCTCAGAAAATAATTTCTCAGTCAATGAAGAGTAAATTGACTCATTGGTTAAATTAGCAACTATGGAGCTCCCTGACAACATATGGAGTAAGTGGATAATTCACTAGAAATTGGCTTCTAGAAATTAATTAAAATTAGTTTGAAACAACATGATTTAGTACCAAACGTTTAACAGGCACCCACTTTGATTGTTTTAATTGTGAAATTTGCATTATTTGTATCTGATCAGCTGTACAAAACTCTTCCATTTTTCTGTTGAAAATATGTGGTGGAAATCCCAAACAATAGAGGTCATGTTTACTAATTTAACACTCTTAGAATCTCCAAAACTGCTGGAAGAAAGATGGGAAGAGGCAAGCACGTCAGAAAAGGAAGGGTAGTTCTTAACTTGTGGCTTCATTTTTGCTCTAAGGCAACCTGGGGTTTGGCAAAGAAGGAAGTTGCTGAAGGTGGAGATGAAAACAAAAACTTTTGGTTCAGATGGTATAGATGGTCCTGAAGGATAGCAGAATCTGTACATCCAGAAGGCAGCTGGAGTTGGCCTCGGAAACCAGGGGGTTTCTTCTTGACATCCAAGTCCTTTTCAATATCTTCCAAGTTTTTTGGCCAGTTTTGGTGTATCATAGTTCTGAGCTAGATACATTCCAGCTGCATTGCCAAAAGCAAATCCAAGCAGGAATTGGAGCACGATGTCGGTGGGGAGGGTGAGAAGAGCACAAAGGGCAGCTGCCCCTCAGGGCTGGTCGGAGCCTGCCTCCCCCAGTGCGATTAGATTTATTTATTTTATTTATTTTTAGCTTTTTGGTATGGGCAGGCTCTGGGAATTGAACATGGGTCTCCAGCATGGCAGGTGAGAATTCTGCCACTGAGCCACCATTGCATCGCCCTAGATTTATTTTTAACGCATTATATATATTACTATATATCTAATTATTTACTCATACCTCCACAAAGAACTTTAGGCAGCTTACAAAAATACATAAAATACACAAGAGAGAGTTGTAACAGAGTGAAGAAATACTGTGAACAAATCAAACAAGGTAATCCCAGGCATGAGATGAGTACACATGCCTTATGGTCCCACGCAGTTGGCAAGCAGTAGGCCACAAAATTGCGTCTGATCTTTCCAGCAGCCAACACAATAAGAGGACATGGGTAGTTACATAATTCACAGGTAATGCAAGATAGCACTTGGTCATCTATTCAGGTGAAGCAAGGCTGCTCAGAACTGCCTGGATGGTAAACACTTTACTTCAGACAAATATGGTGTGGAGGGAAACACCCTCATTCAACACTGGGACAAATCAGCGACCCAAGATCTAACATTCTATGCCATGTCAGCATTGTAAAGTAATACGGATGAGGAACATTTTTAAGATGTTTCACCAAAACCACAAAAGCAAATACTATATAACAATGCTCTATAAACACCCACGGGAATTCTTACTTTGAGCAATCCACATCCTGGCGAAGCTTCTGGATTAAATTGCCTGCACAGGTATACATGGGTAAGTGTCTGAAGGAAATCATTTGCCAAATGGAGCTGTTATTAAGTTGGAATAAGTTGTATTTTGAGAAGTAGCCTCCTGAATGGATGATTTTAGTTTCACGATAGTTGGCAGTTATTTGCTGGCATGGCCCCTCCTCTGATCTCACAACAGAACCAGTTCATGTGTAGTTAAAGAAGGCTTAATCTTCTGGCTTCCACACTTGGGTGCTTGTACCGAGAAACAACTTCCCAACACTTTGAGACAGGTAGAAGAAGAGGTGTGTGGTTACTGAGTGCCGAAGTGTTAAACCTGCATTCAGAAGCGATGTGTACAATGTATTGGCCTGAAGAAGGGAGAGACAAGAAGTGGAGAAAGAGAGTTACAATCACAGGCATTGTGTTGGGCTCAATGCTATGTGTGACTTCTTGTGGTGCTTGGTATAACAATTTGTGGGGGCGCTATGAAAAAGCTTTTCATTCTCCAAAATAATTAAATAAAAAGGAGGATGCACTGGAACGCTGCAGAGCTCTAGGGAATTTGTCTGCTCTGGAAAAAAGACGGAAAATAAGACACTGAATAGGATATGACTTATGAAATGCTGAAGGTTTTATTAAATTCTTCTCCAAGGAATTTGCAAAATCCTTAGTCTATCAGTTTTAAACAATGCCATTCAGGGATGATGAAGATATGCCTTCAAAAATTTTTATTTAAAGTTGTGGCACATAGGATGAAATCAGGAATATCCTAATTCTATAGAGTAAATCACTGGAAAAACAGAGAAGAATTCTTTTTATGAAGTGTCAAAGACTTAATCACAATATAACAATTGGTGAAAGAAAGCAGGAGTCAAAACCGAATGTACAGCGCAATGCCTATTTTATTTATTTGTTTAAAATACACACATATACAGTAATGTATGAGATTCCAGAACTTTATTTCGTTCTAATTTTTCTTATTTAAAAAATTAAACTTCTTAAGATCAAGAGCTTCTGTGCCTCAAAGGACTTTGTCAAAAGGTTGAAGAGGCAGCCAATTCAATGGGAGAAAATATTTGGAAACCACTTATAGGATAAAGACTTGATATCCTATGTACATAAAGAAATTATACAGCTCAACAACAAAAGAACAAACAACCAATTATAAAATGGGCAAAGGATATGAATAGATATTTTTGCAAAGAGCGAATATAAATGGCTAAAAAGCACATGAAGAGATACTCATTTTTGTTAGATATAAGGGAAATGCAAATCGAGATGACAATGAGATACCACCTCATGTAAGAATGGCTGCTATTAAACAAACAGGAAACTATAAATGTCGGAGGGGATTTGGAGAAATTGGAACACTTATTCACCGTTGGTGGGAAAGCATGACGGTGCAACCGCTGTGGAAGACAGCCTGGTGATTTCTCAGAAAACTAAACATCGAGGTGCCCTGTGACCTGACAGTACTAATACTTGGTATATACCCAGAAGAGCTGAAAACAGTGACTAAACACACATTTGCACACCGATGTTCACAGCAGCACTATTCACTATTTCCAAAAGATGGAAACAATCCAAGTGGCCATCAACAGACGAGTGGATTAACAAAACGTGGTATATACGTATGATGGGATATTATGCAGCAGTAAGTCAAAATGACGTCCTGAAGCACATGACAGGATGGATGAACTTTGAGGACAAAATGCTGAGTGAAATAAGTCAGGCATAAAAGGACAGCTACTGTATGGTTTTGTTATTATGACTCAGAGGTTACAATGTAGAATATAACAGACCTAGAAGCATGCAGAAGTTAGAGATGGGAGAAACATACCCAATGAGGTTGAACTTAAATGCAAAGGAACAGATAGAAGTGATGGTAACTAATTAGTGGGTTTGTAAATAACATTGGCTATATTGATGGTGAATAGATTGAAAGGGATGTATAGAGCCGTATATTCCAATGATTAAATCTACAATTATAAATAAGTTCTCACATGAGATATTTCAAAGGTTTGATATTGGACAAAGGATCAACAGTAGAAGGGTATGGGGGAAAACTAAAATTGCATGCTATGGCCAATAGTTCACAGGAAGACATCAACAGGACCACAGCACTACCAGGGGCAACTAATTTGGGAGAGACAAGTGATAAGGGGTAGTTTTGATCTGATGTTAAGTGAGGCTACATTTGTCAGTTCTTTGTCTCTATAGAACCATGAAAATTGTCTAAAAGTAAGAGTGCTACAGATTGCACAACCAAGCAAGGAGACTGTAAGATATGATTTGCTCATTTTGGGCATTATCCATGATGCCCAATAGATGGAGGGAGTCAAAGTGTACAATGACTAAAAAAGCAGAATGGCGAACTGTGATATGTTTATATGATGGAATATGGTATGGCTGCAAAAAGGAAGGATGTTGAGAGGCATACAACAAACTGAATAAACCTTGGGGACAACGTATTGTGCAAAATAAGCCAAAAACAAAGAACTAATATGCCAAGGTCTCTTTCAGAAAATACTATTAAGAAAACTGGAGCCTAGATTGTAAGCCCTTATAGCAGCCTCACAGTCCGAAGTTGTAAGCATATTTCTAGATTCTGAGACACTGAGCTCTATGTGTATCAGCTGGTATTTCCCTGGAACTTTGAGTAACTCTGTGACACCTAAGACTAGATATGGAGTGCTGCGGCCCTGAAAGTTGGCATAGCAATATATAATAGCAGTTAAAGAAACTGAAGAAATCAGGCCTCAATTAGAGAGAAAAACAAAGCCAATCTGGTAGGGACTAGGTAAATCAGAACACAGGGTAAAAGATTATTGTGTATGTACTCTAGAGCTTCACCTACTGTCTGATACCAAAGGCAGAGAGGTTTATTTATTTATTTTTATTCTTTTAAAATTTATTTATTAATTAAAAAATTAACAAATGAAATAAAAATTAACATAGATAATCAGTAATTCACAATATCATCACTTAGTTGCATATTCATCATTTCTTAGAACATTTGCATCCATTCAGAAAAAGAAATAAAAAGACAACAGAAAAAGAATTAAAACTAAAACAGAAAAAAAAAAAGATTATACCTACCACACCCCTTACCCCTCATTTTCACTGATCACTAGCATTTCAAACTAAATTTATTTTAACATTTGTTTCCCCTATTACTTATCTTTATTCCATATGTTCTACTCGTCTGTTGACAAGGTAGATAAAAGGAGCATCAGACACAAGGTTTTCACAATCACACAGTCACACTGTGAAAGTTGTATCATTATTTAATCATCTTCAAGAAACATGGCTACTGGAACACAGCTCTACATTTTCAGGCAGTTCCCTCCAGCCTCTCCATTATATCTTGACTAACAAGGAGATACCTACTTAATACGTAAGAATAACCTCCAGGATACCCTCTCGACTCTGTTTGGAATCTCTCAGCCATTGACACTTTGTCTCATTTCACTCTTCCTCTTTTTGGTGGAGAAGGTTTTCTCAATCCTTTGATGTTCAGTTTCAGCTCATTCTAGGGTTTTTCTCAATCCGTTGATGCTGAGTCTCAGCTCATTCTAGGGTTTCTGTCCCACGTTGCCAGGAAGGTCCACACCCCTGGGAGT
This sequence comes from Myrmecophaga tridactyla, assembly GCA_004026745.1. Lineage (NCBI taxonomy): Eukaryota > Metazoa > Chordata > Mammalia > Pilosa > Myrmecophagidae > Myrmecophaga > Myrmecophaga tridactyla. The sequence continues at coordinate 21,074 of PVIY010032742.1, forward strand.
TGTGTACCACGTAGACAGGGGGAGGGTTGTGAGTTTGCTTGTTGTGTTGGCTGTAGAGAGAGGTCACATCTGAGCAACAAAAGAGGCTCTCTTGGGGGTGACTCTTAGGCCTAAATTTTAAGTACACTTGACCTATCCTTTGTGGGGTTAAATTTCATATGAACAAACCCCAAGACTGGGGGCTCAACCTATAGCTTTGGTTGTCCACACTGCTTGTGAGAATATCAAGAATTCAACTTGGGGAAGTTGAATTTCTCCCCACTCTCACCATTCCCCAAAGGGGCTTTGCAAATACTTTTCTACTCACTGATCGAATCACTCTGGGATTCATCGGGGCATCACTCCGGGCAAACCAACAAAATCACAGAGAGGTTTATTATGTCTAGAATAGAAAACTTTTGTAATGCACAATCTAAATCAACCTGTCTGGATATCTCTTTTAAACAACCCAAATTCCTGGAGTCCAGAATGGGAATGAGGCCTTGTAATCCTGGTCAGCTTAATGGAATACCAGGATGCATTTCAAACTATGACGGGCTGATAACAAAAAGTATTGGTAGAGCCCTGGAGGGTCCTAAGGGAAAATAAATAAAACTATTAAACTTTCCCACCTGGGAAACCCCATGTACCCTCTCAACCATTGGGAACTCCCAAGAAAATAGGCCAAGCCCTTGATTTTGAGGCTTGCCTTTATGAAACTTATTTCTGTAGAGGAGACTCTAATACAACCCATAATGAGGCTTAAGAGTTGTTTCCAGGAAACCTCTTTTGTGCCTCAGATTGGCCTCTCAGCTCAACTCTGCAAGGAAAATCATTACCCTTCTCCTTTCATGGGACATGACATCCAGGGGTGAAAGTCTCCCTGATAACGTGGTGTGAATCCCAGGGATGAGTCTGACACTGGGACCATAGGATCATCATTACCTTCCTGACCAAAAGGGCAAAAAGAAGTGTAATAAAATAAGGCATCAGTGGCTAAGAGAGATCAAATGGAGGCTACTCTTAGGCTTCAGTTAGACAGTGCTAATTGCCATGGTTTGCTAAACCACAACCAACATCACACCTGTTGACTCGTAAGAACACTTAGGGCTCAGACTGAGACTCTATAAAAAGTTTCATGCACTAATTTTGCTTTCTTGGAACCTATAGTTTCCAGAGGGTTTCTGTTAGGTCTCAGAAAGAAAATTCTAAGAGCAAAAGGAACTCTTGATGCAGAGCCCCCCCTCAGCCCCCCTCCTCAGTGTCCTTGGCAGGTCTAAAGACCAAGGTATAAACCTGTTGCAAGCCCCCATCCAATCAAGGGACAACACACCACCTAGTGGACACCCTCCCCTCCCAGCGTCACTGTCCCTTTAAAGCACAGCTCCCAGAAGAAAGATCTGGAGCCATTTTCTCTTTCTTCCTGCTGGCTCCCCAGGCGGGAGCTAGTTTCAGGCTCCTACCTGCTTTCTCCCTTTTGCTCTCCCACCTGCTTCCTCCCTGCTTTATTCCTTCAATAAATCTGTTGCTCTTTAACTTGCTGTTTAGTGTGGAATCCTCAACAATTCTGTGCCTAACTGTTTCTAGGCCAGATAAATCTTGAAACCCAGAGGGACCAGCCTCTAGGTTCAGATTGTCAACTAATTATCCCCCTATCCTTTAGTTTCGACACCCCATCTCAACATGAAAATGTCAGAACAAGCATTGTCCAAAGATCCCTATAGATTGGGAAAAGGATCAAAGGGAATAAAGAAGTTGTAACAGACAATGTAGGAGTTAACAAATGAGCATGACTGCTGACTCACTATACCATATTTCTTCTAGCCTCAGGTACTCTGGAGCAGATAAAAGGAAAAATCTGCAATAGTGGAATGCTAGCCCATAAACTCTGAAATCTGTTCTGTAACTACATGTTGAAGTGTACTTTGAAAATTATGGCCTTTTCTTTGTTTTTGTTTATATGCTATATTTCACAATAAAAAACATTAAAAGCTACATTGAGATATAATTTTATGAAATCTAAAATACAGATCATGTATTTCTTGTGAAAATTTAGTATCTGAATTGAGAAGTGTTATAAGTATAAAATACATACCAACTTTCAAAAACCTAGTACAATAAAGGGTAAAATATTGCATTGATAATTTTTATGTTGATTGCATGCTGAAATGATACTATTTTGTATATGTTGGATCAACTAAATATATCAAAATTAAAAAATCAATGAACTAATTGATTAAGTGAACCTGCATTCCTTCACCTTCTTAATAATCAGAAGGAAATAGTTTGCTTTTAAAATTCAGACAGATAATATACTTCCAGTAGTAAAACTACCATCCTTAGTTGCAAAATAACTTGAATTGTATCATGTGATTTTCTGGATTGACTGGTTACATGGAGGAGCTAAAAATAGTTTTGATGCAGAACAAATAAGACTCTTTTGCAGTCCAGCAGCATATATTTTATAGTCAACAGCACATATTTTATTTAACAATCCAGATACAGGCTAAGATTCAAAGCAACAAAGATAAATAAAAGTCCATTTTCTTCAATATTAAAAGAAATGCATCCATGTGGGAGACCCGGGTTTGATTCCCGGACCATGTACCACCCTCCCTCCCCCCCTCAAAAGAAATACAGTTAAAATAGATTTTAAATGTTCAGTTTAAAGGTTTTTGTTACAATGACTTCTCTCAGATAACTACATACCTTGATTTTAATTTGTTATATAGTCACGATCTTACCCATATATAGCAATAAGGCTTAAAATATTTTGAGGAGTTTACATACTCGAACATATTTACTGAGGGCTTATTGTACACAAGCTACCATTTGGGCCTTTGGGAAACAGAGTTGGGCAGTGAGAGACTACACTGGATTGCTTATTTAACTCGAATCCTAAAGATTTAGAAAAAGGGCTATACAACTGCTGGTAAATACTCCTTTAGCAGGTACTCACCATTTGCAATCTATTCTTCTGCCTTCCACTGAAACGGAAGGAAATTATTTCTCCTTATGGTTCCATATCTCCCTCCCACGGGCCTCTTAGATCATCTAGAACATCATCAAGCAGAGCTCTTCCCCATATATGCTTTAAATATTTGAAAAAAGCTATTTTTCCCTCCCTAAGTCTTCTCGTGTCTAAATTGAAATTAAACTCAGATAAATTTATTTCCTGACATCTTTAAAATTTCTCATGTGGACTATCAGGAGTATTAAAATTTTATTTTTAAATTATGTCTTTTGTAACTATAACAGCAACATATACATTGTTTTTAAATATCTGAGACATTTTCATTCCAACAAGATAATTTAAACAAAGACAGATGTTGTACTGTGCAAAATTATTTGCTGAAAAATGAGATTAAGCTCGTGAATTAGAGATGATTTCTGTCCTTATAACTTTATATACATTTGCTTGGTTAGTCAGAACAATGAGAAAAAATAATCTCAATTTTCCAGTGACACAAGTATAATTCAAAATGGTCAGGGTGGGCCATGGGGGTCAGCAGGCAGAGTTCTTGCTTGCCTTGCCAGAGACCTGGGTTCAATTCCTGATGTTTGCCCATGCAAAAAAAAAAAAAAAAAAATTGTCAGGCTTTATCATGCTTTAAAGTAAAACCTTCATCCACCTTTAAGTTGTAAAAAAATATGTTTTAAGTTTTTATCAAGCAATATACTTTTTACATAGAAAAAGTTCAGATTAAATCTTGCTAGTTTAAAGAAACAAATGCTTAAATGTTGTAAATAAGGAGGTAAGCATGAGTAATCTTTTTTTATTAATTTATTATATATTTTTAAATACCAAAAAACACCAAACAAACGCAAACATTGTTAAGTTTTGATCATTCCGTTCTACATATAGAATCAGTAATTGACAATATCATCACATAGTTGCACATTCATCACCATGATCATTTCTTGGAACATTTGCATCTATTCCGGAAAAGAAATAAAAAGAAAACAGAAAAAAATTCATATATACCATACCCCTGACCCTTCCCCTCACGTATCACCAGCATTTCAATCTAAATTGATTTTAACATTTGTTCCCCCTATTATTCATCTTTATTCCATACGTTTTACTCATCTGTTGATAAGGTTGATAAGGGGAGCATCAGACACAAGGTTTGCACAATCACGCAGTCACATTGTGAAAGCTATATCATTATACAATCATCTTCAAGAAACATGGCTACTGCAACACAGCTCTACATTTTCAGGCAGTTCCCTCCAGCCTCTCCACTGCATCTTGACTAACAAGGTGATGTCTATTTAATGCATAAGAATAACCTCCAGGATAACCTCTGACTCTGTTTGGAATCTCTCAGCCATTGACACTTTGTCTCATTTCACTCTCCCCCCTTTTCTGCTAGAGAAGATTTTCTTGATCCCTTGATGCCAAGTCTCAGCTCATTCCAGGATTTCTGTCCCACGTTGCCAGGAAGGTCCACACTCCTGGGAGTCATGTCCCACATGGACAGGGGGAGGGTGGTGAGTTTGCTTGTTGTGAGCATGAGTAATCTTAAGTAACCTTAAGCTAAGGTTACTTCTATTTTAAAAAAAAACCTACTTGAGTCTCTTATTAATTGAGTTACACCTTCTGTGGAGAGGTGGGATACCCCATTAAAAAAATGCTTTTAAATGATGACTCCTTGCTTTTCACATGAAAACAACTTTGTTTTAGCCACGGATAATTCAGCAGTTAATTTTGCATACTTTGTTAAACATTAGCAAACATCAGATGAATGTGCTAAACATCTTAGTGGAATACACAGCTCTGTTGATCCTCAAATAGAAAACAGAAGAAAACATTTTATTTTGTTGGGTTGGTTTTCTTTGTTTGATTTTGATTTTGCACTGCAGCACACACCTTAAATGTGCTCAGAAAAAATACTGCTGAAGTTGTAGAACATTTTGCAGCTCTCAGCCTGATGAATACCAGAGTAGAGAAGGGAGACTACATAGGCATATTCCTGAGGCTGACTCCTAAGTCACCTCTGGCCACATGCTTCCAGCCCAGCTCTTGTGAAAAGCCACCTTCCTCAAGCACAATGACACTTTCTATTTCCAGCTACCACTCAGGCCCTCCTTAGTCTTTGAACTAATGCTTCCTTCTTAGGATCAAACCCTGGCCCAACACTGGCAAAGAGTGGATCAGGGTCCTCTCCAAGCCTACCTCTCAATGAGTAGTCTGTTGATAATTAATAAACCTGCCAACACTAGTGTTGAGTCTATTGACTTAGTTCTTCATGCTTGCTGGTTTTGAGGAGAATTGGTGGCATTGCCCCTGAAAATGGGAATGCAGAATGATCCTTTGACTACTTAGGTAGCCAGGTCAGCCCAAGCACTGAACCCTCTAGCCCTCCCACCCCACCTGCTGGGATCTGGCCTGGCTCTCTCTGAATACAGGTGGACCTGGGGAGAGAAATCCAGATTTGGACCTGGGTTGTTTCAAAGGAATCATGAACCAATGAGCCAGGATGTGTTCAGGCCATCTCCGAGAGTGAGGATTGGGTTTGCTTTAGAAAGGAGCTGTCTGGCTTACCTGGTACAAGGTATCTCTTTAAGAGGAAGAAGAATGAAGGCCAGTATTTGGTAGCTTTGCAAAGAAAATATTTTGAAACAGAGGAAGCCAAGGTGAGAGATGACAAATCAGATTGTCCTACATAGTTGTAATTTCAAATTGACTTTTTTTTTGCATATATTTAAAAACAAAACAAAACAAAAACTCCAAATAAGAACAAAGGGCAACTTTAGCTACTTCCCTCCCTTCCCCCACCTCTGGCATGTCTTTCCTCCTCTTTCTAGACTTACAGCACCCTGAGTTTTCATACTTCCCTGGACTCCTTCTGTCATAGAAAAAAAAAAAGGCAGTTCTCATACAGCAAGTTCCGGGTAGAAATGGAGGTGTTGTTGCCTCTCCCAGAGTAATTCATAATTTAAATCCATAGAATGTTATGTCTTGACAGGCAAGGAAACATTAGAAAGCAAATCATTAGAGAAAAATTACTTTCAATCTGACTTTCCTCTCATACTGCTGTTAGTATTTTAATTTAATTTCTTCTGAGCTTTAAAAAATTTTTCTGTAGGAAGATATTTTCTTAAGTGGTTGTAATGATACAGTATCTGGAGTCCACATCCTATTTTTCCCATGTTTTCACATAGCCTTCATGGAGGTGCATTGGACCACCAGGGAAAAGTGGCGCCATCTGAGTTGGGATTCTCCCAAGGTTCTATGAGAAGCTAGATAAAGCAATGGAATAGCCCAGAGGAATCATTCTTACTGCTGAAATTTTAGGTTCACTGGCAGAGAGATGGGGGTAGAGATTGAATATGGGGGAAATCCATAATTCTCATCTTCAAGATGTTAAAGAATAGCCTCGTCATGGCCAATGCCCATGAATAATGAGAAAGCAGATACCTTTATTTCACATGGCATTTGAAATCACTGTTTCCACACATTATTAAGTTTACAGTGATTGAAGTTGATGTTTTCAAACCAGGACCAGTTGGTTAAAAACACCCCATAGCTCCAGTTCTCCTACCCCTGGACAGGTGAGAGGGTCAATTAGGGTTTCCATATGCAGGCACGCCCAGTTCCCTTTTGGTCAGTGTGTGAGGAGAAGATAGCAAACATTCTTGGCAAACAGAGGAGAAGACTCACTTCTTGGTTCTGATTGCTGGTACTGTGTTTTGATCTACCCTCATGTCTGTCTGCAGGCAACAGAGCTGATGGCTTCTTTCTACTTGTATACCTCTTGGTTTCCAGACCTCCGCTGGCTCCTGACAACAGGTAACTGACCATAGGAGTTGCTGTCGCCACCAGGCCCCAGGGCCCTTGGGCTTGCTTCTGACCTCTTGCTGCACTGGATTCCGCATTCTCTGGGTGCAGATCCCAGCCTCTGATATCTGCTTGGCTCTCTCCTCAAAGCAAGCTGGCCTAGCTGATCAGCCCCATTCTTTTGTCACCCATGCCCTATTTTGAAATCATGAGTGATTCTCTATACTTAAGCAGGGCTCATTTCACCAACTGATACGCCCATATTTCAAAGGTTACATTACCATCTTCACGCCTTGTAAGACAAACCAAGAATAAGGATAAATTAGACGGAAAAATAAGCTTTAGTGATTTTGTACAAAAATGTTTCAGCATGTATTATTTATAAAATTGTGATATCCAGCAATGGGGTGGTAGGGTGTCCTTGAATGGATTGTGATTTATCCATATGGTGAAATATAACTCAGTTATTGATACTGGTAGTTATTAAAATAATTTAATGATGAGATTTAATTTTTATAATGTATAATTTGGTCAGTAAATAACGATATAGTATATAGAAAGTGATCTCAACTGTGTAAAACAAACACATAAAAGTAAGAAAAGACCAGAAGGAAATAAGCAAACTGTTCTCTCTTGATAGGTACTGGCCATTTTCTTTTTTATGCTTTCCTATATTTTCTAAAATGAGTAGGTATTTCTTTTACAATCAGAAAAAGGTACATCAACTTTTTGCTTTTATTTTCATTTTTTAGCATTTTTAAAAATTCTTTAATTATTTTTAAACATTTTACCATATGATCATTCCATTCTTGGTATATAATCAATAACTCACATTAAACATTATTAAACAACTTTATTAAGGTATATTTTACATATCAAAT
>PVIY010032743.1:0-29137 GCA_004026745.1 Myrmecophaga tridactyla
TGTTATCCTAGCACAAGCTTAATAGCCAAACAGACCTCAAACTGAATCACTGTTCAGGCTTGGGCAAGATAATTAACCTCCCTCATTCAAAAAATAGAAATACCGACTTCATAGGTTTGCTTTGTAAAATACTTGGTACATACAAAATCAAAGCTCATTTATCTCCTAGTATCTGTATACACTGCAGGCTTTGGAGCATCACCCATTTCATTCTCACCTCTTCCTGGTATCTGACTTTCTCTTTGTTCATGATCATCCAACTACTTGCCAGTCTGTGAAGAAAACAAAGCTGAACTTGGTGACACATGAGTTGATGAACGGAGGACACACAGCATTTACAGGGGGTGATGTCCATTTCTCCTGCAGATCCTCTCCTCCAACAAACATTAGGCAAAATGTTTACATGAGGATGGTTGATTGGGCTACAAACACATCTTTCTGCAGGCAAAAGGCTTCTGATTAGATCTAGTGCAGCTCTTGCCAATATCCTTTCCATCACCCAAAGAAACAGTGTTTCTTATAATTCAGGCCCTACTATGGTATTCATGACTTTGAAAATCCCACACTCAATAACCTCACCAGTTTTATCTCCTCTTTCTCATCATGCATCTTACTCTCCAGTCAACCATAACTAAAAGAAATTTATTTTTTCCAGAAGTCTAAATATCAGTAACCAAACAAGAGAACCATGCTAGAATATTTTAAACATCATCCAATTTTAAAATCATGGTTTGGTATAGATAATGTGTGGTGGTAGTGGGACAAGCCAACGACTTAACAGTCAAACAAGACTATGTGATATAAACAGAGTAGTACAGGCCACAAGGGACTATCACCCTGAAAAGGCAAAAACTGTGGCATTTCTAGGCTGTTATACGTTTTGGCAGATGACAGTTACTGTATATGTTAAATCCAATCGTTTCCATCAACTATTAAAACTTTCTGGATGGTCATTTTCTTGTAGATTTAAAACTCCAGAGATAACACTTCATTAGGCAGTACATGTCTTGGATATTCTAGTAAACAATCCATTCACCTTTTCCTGAATAGAAAAGGAACATGTAGAAAAGATATTCCTCCCAGCCCTGGGCTCTTCTTAAATGTTCCCTTCTCCACAAAGCCTTTCTTGTTCTAGCCCAACAAACAATTTTTCCCTCTTCAAAACTCCCAGATATCTTATATGTACAAGTCTTACTGTATTTATCCCGTACTATAGCTAGCTGCCTAGTGATTGAATTAATAAAATATGTACAAAATGTATAATAAATGAGGAACAACCACAAACTTTAGGAAGAAATTTTAAATATTTTCAACAAGCGATCTTTAAAGATCAGCACTCAGGGTACTATTTATAAGAAAAAATATTAATGTAAAGAGTACAGACTTGAGATCAGTATCTAGTTCCATTCATAAATTCTGATTGATGAGAAAGAATGAAGACACACTTTCTAAGCAACATGTTATCTTTTTTTTTGTACGCTGTGTGGTAGGGTCACATTTCATTCTTTTCCCATGTGAGTATCCCATTATGGCAGCACCACTTTTTGAATTTTTTGTTTGTTTTGTTTTTTCGCTTGTTTGTTTTGTTTTTGGGGAAGTGTACGGCCCGGGAATTGAACCCAGGTCTCCCGCATGGCAGGCAAGAATTCCACCACTGAACTACCCTTGCACTACCCCAAGCTATCTTTTAATATCACACAAAGAAAGGTGAAAATGAAACAGACCATTATAATTTGATACACTACCTCAAAATTTATTCCCATATTGAAGAGATGAAAATCCAAGTATGATGTCAATATGAGCATGAAAATCACACTGAATGCTAACCCAGAGCAAATGAAACAAGTTCAAACTATCAGACAAATGTGCAAATCAAACACCATTACCTAGTGGTTCTTTTTAAACCAGAGCTGAAATTAAAACTGTCTAATAAAGGGGGAACATGGGTGGGTTTTATAACAGAAAGTACTCGCTAGCAATTCTCTTCTTATTCTGAGATAAGATTGTCAAAGGATTATAAATAGCAAGAAAGGAAAGATACTACATATACCTTTCACACCCCTGAAAGATATATTTGCAAGTCCATTTACTTTCTTCATCCATAAAATTAGAAAAAAGAAAAAAAACGCATGCCAAGTTGATACAAGAGATTAATGATTCGGCAAACAAAAAAATAATCAAAACATTACAACTATCTATAAAATAAGAATAAATCATTGGCTTGAGTTCATTTTAAAAGATAAAATGTATTCAAATGGGCTTAGATGGGAAAACACCAAAAATATTTTTAGTTCTTCAATTTTATACTCATTACATTCTTTCACATTCATTTTGTCAGTCGTCAAATCCCAACAACTTTTACTGAAAGTTTCCCTTACTCATCAGATCTCATCATCTCATACCTATTTTACTGCAAAAACTTTCCAATTTTCACTCTGGTCACCTTCCCCCTCTAATTCCTACTGGACACTGTTAAGCTTACTTTTTCCTAAAAGAATGCTTTGCATCCCTAACTTACTCAAAACTCTCCAAAGATTCATCACTTCATATAGACCAAAGCAACCCCATTTCATGATATGACAACCTAGATACATGGTTCCAACCTCCCGACTTCTTTTTCATGGACACTCTCTGCTCTAGGCATAATGATCTCCTCTTCGTTTTCCAAAACATATCACATTAAAATGCATTTTCAACTTCACATTTCTGCTCTGATCTCCAGGGTATACTACATCCTATCTCTGTTCACCAATGTAAATCCTGTAACACAAAACATTTAGTGTGCTCCAAGCACAGACACATCAAGATCCACCACATTTTCAAGCTCTCTTCTTCATCCAACAAGAGAGGTCTTCTCCTTAAAGAATCTCCTCCGTTAGTATGCAGTTTGAATGACAAATGGCTGTTTACGCTAGCCTTTTAAGTCATACTGATGTGGCTGGGAGATAAGTCAAATGAGTGCCACAGACCAGGGCAAGGAAAGAGAGATCATGCATTCATTCATTCACTCATCAAATATTTTTTAAGTGATTACATGTGCCAAACACTATTCTGGGTAACATGCAAGGATACCCAGATTAGGTAAGGATGCTTTCACAGAATGTGACTGTGTGTTGGGGGAGGGGTATAACTTTAGACCATGCCAGTGCTTTGATGACTAAAATACGGGTTTCACATGCTAACAAATGACCATAAAAGGGCTTAAAGGAGTGGACAGGAAGGAGCTCTCTGAAACTTAATTGATGAGGACTCATCCATGTGATAAGTCCCTCACTTATTAACAAACCAAACATCCCTACAATTTATGTAAGGCTCAAAGAATGTCATGTTCATATTTTGAACATGCATATGTCTTATGAAACTCCAAGAGACAACACTCCCCAATAAAAACAAGTCAAACACAAATACTGTGCTTTCTAAGGGCTACCTGACTGCAAATGATATAGCGCAAACATGAAACAGTCATTAAATAAAACACTTACTGTCAATTTCACCAGACCCGTAAGTGCCCTAAAAGAAGAAACCAGTCCTAGGAACGCTCATTTATTGCTGGTGGCGATGTAAAATGGTGTAGCCACTGAGGAAGACAGTTTGGCAGTTCCTCAGAAAGCTAAGTATAGAACTATCATACTACTCCAGAATCCCATTACTAGGTACATACCAAAAGAACTGAAAGCGGGGACAGGAACAGACATTTGCACTCTTGTTCATAGCAGCATTATTCATAATTGCCAAAAGATGGCAGCAACGCAAGAGTCCATCCACCAATGAACAGATAAACAAAATGTGGTATATACAAACATGGAATATTATTCAGCCGTAGAAAGGAATGAAGTCCTGATACATGTGACAACATGGACAAACCCTGAAGACATCAGGTTGAATGAAATAAGCCAGACACAAAAGGACAAATAGTGTATGGTCTCACCGTTTTGAAACAATTAGAATAAGCAAACACACAGAGTCAGAATCTAGAACATAGGTTACCAAGGGACTGGGTGGCCAGGAAGTTAAGGCTTAAAATGCCCAGGGTTCTTATTTGGAATGATGGAAAGGTTTTGATAATGGATGGTGGTAATGATACAACACCATTGTTAAATCAATTAACAGCACTGAAATGTATGACTGAATATGATTCAAAGGGGAATGTGAGATTGTATATAATGTAACAATAAAACTTTCTTTTTAATCCATGGAACTGCATTACAGAACCAGAATACTAAATTAAACCATGGACTTGACGGTAATAACTCTTAATACAAAGTATGGGTGGTGGTGGTAGGGTGTATATAAGAATCCTGCATTTTATGCACGATTTTTCTGTAAACCCCAAATTCTCTAATTAAAAAAAAAGAAACTCCAGCCATCGATAGCCTCTTTTCCCATGTGTTCGATGCTCTCCATCAAGACGCCGCCGACCAAAAAGAACACTTTTAAGGGTATGCAGGGACCAGTTTTCTTTCTAGCTAAGAAGACCGTACAGAAGATTAAGAAAGCAGTTTCTTAAATTCAGTATGCTGACTCTAGACTAACATTGGTCTCACTAAGAGACAAAGCTGACGTCGTGCACACCAAGACAGGACCCAGGGCAAGCCAGTTCTTGGGGAAGGGAGACGCATTCCAGGCAGGAGCCATCTACTAACTGACTGAAACGACACTCTGTCTCTCTGAGCACCTCCGTCTACAAACGAACGTATTAACTCCTGCCTCTCCAGGTATGTGAAATTCTAATAAGATGGTCATAAAACGACTTGAAAGGTTGCACGGAGTGGGACTGTCTCAAGTGACTCAAACAATTTCTACTAGAAGAAACGCAGGCGGGAGCCGAGCGAACAGTACCTTGACCAGCCACACTCCCGTATTCTGTTTGGCGCCGGTCAGGTCGAGTTCGCCGCGCTCCGCCATGGCTCGGTCACCGGTGGGGGCGTGCGCCGGAGCAAAGGGCGAGCCGCGGCGGGAGTGAGAGTGTGAAACGCCGGGATCGCCCACCAGCCAGGAAGTAGGGAACCCGGGGAAAGAGAAACACGCCTCTGTTGACCAGAACTGCGCCTGCGCAGTGCTGACGTCAGTACGGCGCGCTGCTGCAGGCAAAAATCCGCGTTCGGATGGGCGGGCCTCTTGGATGGGCGCGGCCGCTGGATGGGCGCGGAGCTGGTGGTGTCTTGAGCGATTAAAGAAGCGGGTCGGGCCAAAACGCTAGCAAACCTTCAAAGATTAGGTCAAAGCAGAAAAATGGAGTTCAGCGGGACAAAACCTGCCCGTTTATGTCCAACCCTGGTTAAGGAGAGAGAGTCAGAAAATCGCTGGACAGGGTGCGCATAATAGTAAATTGGCACTGCTGTTCAAAGTTTCTGGGACGAGAATTAGCACACTTGAGCCCTGAGATGGGACTGGTTAACCCTGGGTATACTGAAAACGTGCCGTTTCTAAATCTGAAAAGAAGAGTGTCTCAACTTAGGGGCTGTTCTAGGAACCTCTGACTGAGCAGTCAAGGCACACCTTGAAGACTCCAAAACCCGGACCTCATATATATAATTAGGTCAAAAACAATGTGGACATGTGAGAGACAAGCCTAGTTTTTTAATTCCCCAGCTTCTACAGTTTCCTCTCTCTTGCCTCTAGAATAAAATTCCATCCTCTCTGCTGCATGGGCCTCCCCAATGTGATTCCTTCTCACCTCCTGCCACTCCTCTCCACCCCAAACATTCAACCACGCAGAACCTAGCAGACCTCTGTGAATATGGCAGGATCTTCGGCAATCATTTCAGAGGCTCTAATTCCCTTCCATTTGATGTCCTGTTCTTCCCTCACGCCCCCTCGCATTGCTGTCCCCTGCTTGGCAAGCTCCTACTTAATCTTTCAAGATTAATGAAAGTGTCACTTTCTATGAGACCGTTTATCAAACTCCCCCAGAGAAAGTTCGTTTTTCATATTACAGTGTGTGATACTACCATACTGCACTGAAATATATATGTTTACATGTCTGCCTTTGCTTTCTAGACTATGAGCTCTTCCTAGACAGAAATAGCGTTTTGTTCATTTTTATATCCATAACGTCTAGCACAGTGTTTGACACATTGTCAGATCTCAGTAGCCTTTGCTTGAATGAACATTTGCTGGAGAAAAACAAACAGTAAGATGTAAGAATGGCAAGTAATGTATTAAACCACGCATTGAGTCATGCACAAAAATGATTCCATGTCTCTCTGCACAGGGCCAGAAAAACTATCAGGTCTCTGAAGTCACCTGGGAAAACTAATAGGAAAGATGGGAGCAGTGTGTTGGAAAAAAGGTTCTTTTCTTGTGTCACAGCTTGGGAAGGGGTCTAAAAGTATATAAAGGACAAGTAGATAAAGGAAACTAAGTTTTGTTCGTTCTCTCTGTGTGTGTGTGTGTGTGTGTGTGTGTTTTACACCAGATTTTCTTACTTTCTACATTATGAGAAATTTCAAGACTTTATGAATGTAGGAATACAACAATGACCTCCATCATCTAACTTCAGTAATTATCAACTGTGCTGGTTTGAAATGATGTACGTACCCTAGAAAAGCTATGTTTTAATCCTAATCCCGTTTTGTAAAGGCAGCGGTTTCTTCTACTCCCTATTCAGCATTGTATGTTTGAAACTGTAATCAGATCATCTCCCTGGAGGTGTGATGTAATCATGAGTGGTAGTTAAACTGGATTAGGTGATGACATGTCTCCGCCCATTTGGGTGGGTCTTGATTAGTTTCTGGAGTCCTATAAAACAGCAAACATTTTGGAGAATGAAAGAGATTCGGAGAGAGCAGAGAATGCTGCAGCATCACAAAGCTAAGAGTCCACGAGCCAACGACCTTTGGAGATGAAGAAGGAAAATGCCTCCCGGGGAGCTTCATGAAACAGGAAGCCAGGAGAGAAAGCTAGCAGATGACACCGTGTTCACCATGCGCCCTTCCAGATGAGAGAGGAAACCTGACCGTGTTCACCATGTGCCTTTCTGAGATGAGAGAGAAACTGTGACTGTGTTTGCCATGTGCCTTCTCACTTGAGAGAGAAACCCTGAACTTCACTGGCCTTGTTGAACCAAGGTATCTTTCTTTCCCTGGATGCCTTTGATTGGACATCTCTATAGACTTGTTGTAATTGGGATATTTTCTCGGCCTTAGAACTGTAAACTAGCAACTTATTAAATTCCCTTTTTAAAAGCCATTCTGTTTCTGGTATATTGCATTCTGGCAGCTAGCAAAGTAGAACAATCACCATGATCATTTCTTAGAACATTTGCATTCCTCCACAAAAAGAAATAAAAAGAAAAAGGAAAAACCATACCTGTTACCCCTCCCTCTCATTGACCACTTGTATTTCTATCCATCATATATATATAAATATATAAATATATATATGCTTTTTTACTACATGATCATTCCATTCTTGTTATATAATCAATAACTCACAATATCATCACATAGTTGTTTATTCATCATAATGATCATTTCTTAGAACATTTGCATCAATTCAGAAAAAGAAATAAAAAGAAAAAAGAAAAAATTCATACATACCATACCCCTTACCTCTCCCTTTCATTGGTCACTAGCATTTCAATCTACTAAATTTATTTTAACATTTGTTCCCCCTATTATTTATTCATTTTTAATCCATATGTTTTACTCATCTGTTGATAAAGTAGATGAAAGGAGCATCAGACACAAGGTTTTCACAATCACACAATCACATTGTGAAAGCTTTATCATTATTCAGTCATCCTCAAGAAACATGGCTACTGGAACACAGCTCTACATTTTCAGGCACTTCCCTCCAGCCTCTCCATTACATCTTAACTAAAAAGGTGATATCTATATAATGCATAAGAATAACCTCCAGGATAACTTCTCGACTCTGTTTGGAATCTCTCAGCCATTGACACTTTATTTTGTCTCATTTCGCTCTTCCCCCTTTTGGTCGAGAAGGTTTTCTTCTTTGAAATCTGATGAGTTTCAGCTCATTCTAGGATTTCTGTCCCATGTTGCCAGGAAGGGTTACACCCCTGGGAGTCACGTCCCACGTAGAGAAGAGGAGGGGAGTAAGTTTTCTTGTTATGTTGGCTGAGAGAGAGAGAGGCCACATCTGAGCAACAAAAGAGGTTTTCTGGGAACCTAATTTTAAGTAGGCTTAGCCTATCCTTTGTGGGGTTAAGTTTCACATGAACAACCCCCCCCCCCCCGATTGAGGGCTCCGCCTATTACTTTGGTTGTCCCCACTGCTTGTGAGAATATCAAGAATTCTCCACTTGGGGAAGTTGAGTTTTCTCCCTTTCTCATTTGGCAGGAAATTTGAATTAGTTAGACTATCTGGATAGGTTGTAACCTCTGGAGTATTCAGTCAGCAGAGAAACAGGGGAGGGGTCTGCATTCTAGGCTTAGGGTATAAAAAACCTGCGGCATTCTATTGCTTGGCATGCCAGCCAACATTTTTCTTGCGAGAATGTGAATAAATTCTTTTCTTCTCCACAATCAGGTGAGTGTTCATTCTCTTTCAGGTATGGCTTTCCTTCTAATAGTGTGAAGGTGACTTGTTGAGTTGGTCTTTTAAATCAGTATTAACCAAACTGCAGCCAATATATCAGTGCTGGACAACAAATTGTTCACTAAACTTCAGACCCAAGAGTAAGTATCTTAAGCTGCAAGTAGAAATTTGATAATAATTAAGCAAGGTGGTACAGCATCATATGGTATGTAAAGTAAGACTGAATAAAATACAGGAGATTATCGATTTTTAGAAATATTATTGAGATGACCTTACATAATAGTAATCTTGTTCAGCATGAACACTGTGTCTCTAAATCTCTCTAAAACAGTACATTGACACTTCTTAGGCTTTTTTTTTTCTCCACAAAAGTTACTGATACACAGACAAATGACTCAGGCATTACAAATCATTGCTCAGCAAAATTCAGATATCCTTGCGATCTCCCCAAAGTTCATATGTAATGATAAACAGTCTCATGTGTCACCTGTCACTGTTATTATAATATTCCTTGTTTGAAATATCTTCCACAAGAAACAAGTTCAAGCCATTTCCCCTATTAAGTCTCATTAGTTCTATTTAGAACAGAGAGTGTTTCTAAAATTAAAAAGTCTCAAATTAACAGATGAATTTTATTGGGTCGTTAAAATCAAAATAGGTCTGGTATCTCGTGGTTTCCATTGCTGCACTACTCTTAGCTCTTCATTCTAAACCAGTCTTCTCAGTGTCCAGACTCTGACAACCTGTGCTAGAATTTCCTCGTAGGGTATGCTAAAAATACATCTGACCCCCAATCCAGACAAACAAAATCAGAATTTCTGGAGGTGGTTCTGGAAATTGACATCCTAACAAGCTCCCTGGGTATTTCTTTGGCACAAAAGAATCTCAGAAGCATTGTTCTAATCCCACATTGACAGAATTTATTAGAACTGGGCCAGACCCTGACGTCTGAAACTTGAGAAAAAGCTTGCCAGAGATTTTTCTCCTTGTCATTTGCTTTACAGCTAGAAGTCCTCTATACCTTATGAATTCAGAACACAACAAATCTATCAATAGAGCATAACTAAAGCCATTCCAGGAGATGTTACAAAATGAGTTAAAGGAATTAGAACCTTGACAGGTAGTTGAGCCCACGCTCAGATTTTGTCCTTGGCTGCTGCACACAGGAAACAGCCCTAATGTCTTTTTAAGCAAGAGATTTTTGTTGTTCATGTTCATTCAGGAATGTTCTAGCAACAGACCTATTTCCTCCAGAGAAGTTCACTTAAGCAAATCGCCCCACCGCAAAGCCCTTCTTAACAAGCTAGACTTACTATTCATTGGATGTTACTAACATGAAGATTTTCATTCTAAAATTACAGATGAATGTGGTAATGTGGTAATTAATTACATTTCCCCCAAATTAGAGATATTGCAGATAGATAATTTTGCTTCAATATCACGATAACACTATAAAACTCCATCTCTGAATTATCCCTATATTTTCCTTCACTCTACAGTTCTCTGTTACACAGAATGCCCATCTTCCCTGGGATGTTCCTTGTTTCCCCAGCCATAGAGAAACAAAAAGAAATACCCTACTCCCTAAAGTAGTTTCCATATGGTTTAGTGTGGAGAGCATGAGCTTTGGAATCTAATACAACTCCAGGTCATAGCTCTGTGGTGTCCTAGCCTAATTATTTTAACCTCTCTGTGCCTGTTTCCTTGCTTATAAGATGGGATTATCATACCCACCTGTGGTGGTTTGAAGCCCTATGTACCCTACAAAAACATGTCCTTAAATCTAATCCATTCCTGTGGATATAAACCCATTGTAAATAGGACCTTTTGATGAGGCTACTTCAGTTAAAGTGCGGCCCAACTTAATCAGGATGGGTCTTAATCCTATTACTAGAGACCTTACAAAACAATAAAATTCAGACAGAGGGAGAGAGAAAGCCACAGAAGTGAGAAGCTGAAATCAATGAAACCCAGAGAAGTGAGAAGAACAGCAGTCGCCACCAGGTGCCTGGCCATGTGGCAAAGGAGGCAACTATTGCTGGCAGCCTATCTTCGGGAAGTAAGTGATGCCTCAATTGGGGCATTTTCCAGGCCCTAAAACCATGAATGAATGAATTCCCATTGTTTAACCTGATCCATTTCATGGTATTTTCTTTGAGCAGTGTAGGAAACTAAAACACCACCTCATTGATTAATCCCATGATTAAATGAGAAACCACATCAAAAGAATTTAACACCATGATGTAAAAACCATTTGATAACTACAGTAATTGTATTGGGGTCAGATCATTGAAAAGAAGCACAATAGATTTATTATAGGCAGTGATGTGCTGGTAGATGTTTATCAACTGGCTACTTAAGAAAAAGTGAAGAAAAAAAGCCAATTCATTGCATTTGCCAATTTCTGTATCGTTAGCACTCCCACCATAGACAATTTCAAGCTAGCCACATGACGTCACTAAACGCAGAACTGGAAGAAACGCTGTGTATGCATACAGCATCTTCTACCTGGTACAGGATGGACCTTACCTCTACCCCCTACCTCCTCAGAGACCCCTCCCGGTAACTCATTCCGAGTTTTGGCTGCTATAACCTTGAACATTGCCCGCCCTGACTGCATCTTGATTTGAGGATATTTCTCCAAAACTTGCACACAGGCTGCTGGCATTTACCCGCCTTTGTCCTCCAGCACTATATAACCTAAAGAACTGTTGCCAGGGGTGTGGATTCCTTGTGTGAACTTCTGGCCAGTCTCGCTGTCTGTTGGACATAAGGGCAGCTCTCTATACACAAGTTCCTCTAAGGGCTTAAGGACTGATCATGTTGGCGTTCAGCGCCTCTTCCTTTGGAATCTCAACAGCCCCTGTTTTGGGGGTGGTTTGAGGCAGCCGTGGTTGGGTCTTCCCCCATTTCTTCTTTTGGGGTGAGCCCTGCTGCTGGTTCAGCAGGACACAGTAAATGCATCGTAGCACACCATTGTATAGTTTTTCTACCATAGATGTAAATAACTTCAAAAGCATAGATAATAGTAAAATCTAGGGGAAAAAACTAGGAAGTGATGAGATTTAAGTATTTATTAGCTTTGCTTTTAATATAATTTATTTAATCATTAAGTGTTCTAGGAAACAGTAGTAGCATCTGCAAACCCTGAGCTGAGAAGAACTTTATGAGCTGGGGTCTGTGGAACAGAGAGACCACCACCAGTGGACTGGGCAGAAAAGTGAACTGGGAAGCAGTGAAGGCCCCCGGTATGGAGAGGGAGTGAGAGGCCAGATCTGGCAAGGCCTTGGAAACCTGTGCTGGGCAAACATAAAGGTGATGAAAGGTTTTAAGCTTACGTATAAACTAATCAGATTTACATTTTTTAAAAAGATCCCCCTATGTGCTGTGAAAAAATGACGTGAAGTGGGGCCAGTTCAGACACCATTGCTCTAATCCAGGTGGAAAAAGGCAGTGGCTCGGATTGAGAAGGTAGCTGTGGAAGTGAAGAGAAGCAGATGAATTTAGAAATGTATCCTAGAAATACATAGGGGGCAGAACTGATGAGGCTCTGTGGTTCCTTGCTGTGTGGCAAAATAGGGCCATCTACCAAGTGATAACTCAGTACAAGCAAACAGAACAAAACACACACAGGATTGCTCCCTCTGAGAGATCAGGCAAGAGTCTGCATATAATTTGCTCATGGACTTATGGCAGACATGATTCAGTTAAATTGCTTCTGTCAAGTGCCGTATGTCTGATGTAACATATGGCTTCTGCGGCCTACAAGAAGCCGTCACTCTTGGGAAGCCAGTTTAATTGCCCATTAGGGATTGCTGTGGGAATAAAGTGTTACATAAAGCATGAGAAAACTCAACTTGTCATTGCCATAATGAAATCCGATTTGTTTTCCCATATAATTTACCAAAACATTTATGTCATATTTTGTATGTTAAATAAAATTATAGTTAGGAAACCACACTGAAAATACTTGATCAAAGTGCCCAGATAAAAATCACAAATAACAGTAAGGTCTAAAGTACCATATTAAGCAGATGGATCCTCACTAGCGTTCAGATTTCAAAGCCAGAGAAGCCACGTGCGCTGAATATCAATAAGGAATTATGTCCACATTCCAGCAAAGAGCACAAGCTAGGGACTTACGTTTTAGATTACTTCCTAGCCAAATACAAAAACATTATGGTGGCAGAATAGTTTTTGCATCCACGGTTAGGCGACAAAATCAGCTAGAGCAAGAAGATGCCATTTCCCATCCCTGAGTCTAGTTGAGATAATACAGTTGAGGGCCCCTTTCTACAAGCAGAGCTCTTGCCAGGGCTTTGTCAACACGATTTTTACTTCTCTCCTGCGTACAACTGAGCTGATACAGTGGCTCTGCTCCATGACATCACTGGGGTCCTAGGATCCTTCCGTCTTATAATTTCACCATCTCTAGGGTGCCGTAGTTGTCTGAGTAACAAACCACAATATCTGTATTTTCCAACCAGCAGGGATAGAAAAAGGGGAAAGAGGTTGCACATCACTTTCACCAGAACTCAAAAATAAAAACTTTTTTCTCTGCATTTGGATCCAGCTAAGTCTAAACAGCATGGCCTGTCTGTTTGCTTTAGACAAAACCATATCACACAGCCAGCGACCTTAACGGACCCCTACCCATGGAAGTTACTCAGGAGATACTTGCTCTGGCCCAAGCCTGCTCTTAAATTAGGATGCAAAATGTCAGAACAGAAAGGTATTTCTGAGAACCCCAGAGTCCTGGAATGTTCCATGGGTCCTCCTACACACCTCAGCACCTCGTGCTCTACACCGAAGCTGTCACCTCCTCCATCACCTCCTGCTTGTGAGACCCCTTTTCCATGCTATAGTTATTCTCTCTGGTCTGTTTTACTAAAGAATGTGTATAAAGATTATTCTTCTAAGCAAACAAATAAACAAAAAACCTTTTTAGTCTATTTGGACTGGAATCCAAATAAAGTCTAAAGTCTAAACACATTGTGATTGGTTGGTATGTGTCTTGGTTTTTCTCTCTCTTTTTTTCCATTCTTTGTCTCTCTTTTCTATCATTCTTTGTCTTTTGTTGATGAAGAAGCTAGATTAGCTGTCCCATACCATTTTCTCCATTCTGAATTTTGTTGATTGCTGGTGTTTTCATTTTCTGGCTGCTAAGGCAAATACTATACAGTTGGTTGGCCTAATAACAGGAATTTATTGGCTCATGGTTTCAGAAGCTAGAAATCTTGCTTCCTCCCAGGGTGGGTATCTTTTGACTGACCAACAATTTTTGGGAGTCCTTGGCTTTTCTGTCACATGAGAATGCACATGGCGGCATCTTCCACTTTCTCTTCCGGGTTTGGTTGACTTCCAGCTCCCAGTGGCTTCTCTCTTTCTGACTTTCCCTCTTCATATAAAGGACTCCAGTAATCAGAATTAAAGCCCAGCCGGATTCAATGGGGCCACACCTTAGCTGAAGTCACATCTTGAAAGGATCTGATTTATAATGAGGCCACACCAACCAGAATACTGACCAGGACCAAGAACATGTCCCAGTTGGGTTCACAATTCAATCCACACTAGCTGGGATCATATATGATGTTTCTTCTACCCTTGCAAATTGGTAGTTAGATCTTGAGGCATGATCAGAATCAAGCTTGATTTCGGTGGAGGGGGAGACTTCCTTTGTGGTCTCGGGCACTCCCAGCCCAAGATATGTAACATCTGGCTGTCTTTCTTTCTGTGATGTTGGCAGCCATCCACGATTATTGCCAAGATCCAGTAATTCATTTGAGACTGCAAAATTGTTATATTCAAATTCTTTCTTTCCTTCTTTGGAGAAACTTCCTCATCCATCTACATCCTCATGAGATATAAGATAAAAATACTGAGTCTGGCACAGGCCTAAGTGCAGGCAGCTTGAGCTTTTCATGCTTGTGAAGGCTGGGTAGTCGGTAGGTGATTGTGGGGACTCAGAAAGGCACCTTGAGCATTGGAAGAGCACCTCCAAGGAAGTCAATTCTCAATCCACTTAAAAGAATGATTCTCCTTCTCCTAATCCCCGAGTTTACCACCTCTTTATCTCTCAACCCTAAACCATTGCCTTTTTTGTTTTATTTTTCCCACACCATCCTTTGAATACCCATCAGGCAGAGCTTCCATGGCTCATTAAAATTGGAGTCTAAATAATCTGCAGTTGCCTAATGTCTAATTGTTTTTATTCCTGAATGTACTGGATTGCTACAGCTTTTGTCTGTCAAACATTCTGAAAGAAAGGTACCATCTTTCTTCTGGGATTTCTGAATTAGGTGAATCACCTTCCAGGTGACAACTGCTTCACCTGCACACACATTCTATTTTGTGGTCATCGGTATCACACTGGGTGACCACCATGTGGTAATAAACTGGGCCGGGCATGAGTTTTTGCTCTATAACTAGTTGTCCCATGTGAGCACATATCTGCAATGTCTCAGGACCAGTAAGTTCACTTTATACTTGGGAGGATATAACGAGGATGAGTCCTAAGCAGAAACAGTAGTTAGTGAATATTCCTGCTCCATTACTATTTATTCCTCAGACTGGCACAGGCCCAGCTATGGCAGGAAAGAGAGCCCTTAGCAATTAATTATCATTTAGTATTTTTCAGTTCTTATGTACCTCTCCTTAATAAGATAATCAGAATTTGCCTATTTCCTGAATCCAAAGAGCATTATGTAAATCACATTTCAAAATTGGTTGTATTATATTGATTCTTTCTACACTTCATTTCAGCCTTCAGAGACCTTGAGCTTTGAATTCTCTGTGTGAAAAAAGATTTTAATTGCTTTCTCTGGGGTCAAACATCTTTGTAAATCACAAATCCAGTAGCCACTAAGGTGACAGATGAAGAAGTGACCATTAGTCTTAACAAGAGTTATAATTGGCATTTTTAGTTTAACTCTAATGCAAATTTGTTTTCAATAGATTTCTTTCTTTTCTCCTAGCATTTTTTAAATGAAATAATTACTCTGACTCTTTAGACACAGCTTATTCATTATGCTGGTTAACTGTATGAGGCTCCTTTCTAAAGATCTCTTTCCTCCACAATGAAAACATGTCTCTTTTATTGTTCTGCCTAAAGTATGGGTCACTGATGATTTCCCAAAGCACACCTGATTTCCTGTATTGGCTGTGGTGATGTGGTGGGGGAGTTGGCATGTGGCAGAGGGTCAAATGCTAGGATAAAATTTCCTCTCCGTTTTTGGACAGGTTTAACTAATACCCTCTTGTGTGAGGAAGCAGACACAAGTA
Source organism: Myrmecophaga tridactyla (assembly GCA_004026745.1). Lineage (NCBI taxonomy): Eukaryota > Metazoa > Chordata > Mammalia > Pilosa > Myrmecophagidae > Myrmecophaga > Myrmecophaga tridactyla. The sequence goes on from PVIY010032743.1 coordinate 15,787, forward strand.
AATACGTGGCACCTACTTACTTACAGTGCTTTTTGAATTTAGATGAACTCTCTATGTATTATTTAAATTCCACCCAACAAGAAAAATAAGAAAAAATAATTTATGTTGAGAGAATTCCAGAACAGACTACTGCTGGATATGAATAACTGCCTAATTTCGTGGGCAGGTGCTGCCTTTGGCTCAATGGTGGGCTTAAATATATCCAAATTCTTTAATACTCTTTGAAATGTGAAGCCTAATTCCCCTCCCCGTGAGTATGGACCAGACCTGAGGGGTTGCTTCAGATGAATAGAATGTAGTGAAAATGATATTATATGATTTCCAAGGCTAGATTATAACAAGGATATGGCATCCTGTTCTAGTGTGCAAGCTGCTGGAAGTAATATACCAGAAATGGAAGAGCTTTTAAAAACGGGAATTTATTAAGTTGCAAGTATACAGTTCTAAGCTGTGGAAATGTCTGAATTAAAGCAATGCTATAAAAATGTCCAAATTAAGGCACCAACAAGAAGTTACCTTCACTCAAGAAGGGACAATGATATTCAGGGTTTCTCTTTCAACTGGAAAGGCACATGACGAACATGGTGACATCTGCTAGCTTTCTCTCCAGGCTTCTTGTTTCAAGAAGCTCCCCCTAGGGCATTTTTCTTCTTCATCTCCAAAGGTCTCTGGCTGCATGGGCTCTGTGGTTCTCATGGCTCTCTCGTTGTTCTGAAGCTTTCTCCAAAATGTTTCCCCTTTTAAAGGATTCCAGTAAACTAATCAAGACCCACCTGGAATGGGTGGAGTCACATCTCCCTTTAATCAAAGGTTAATAGCCACAATTGGGCACATCACATCTCTGTGGAGATAATCTAATCAAGTTTCCAACCTATAGTGCTGAATAAAGATGAAGAGAAATGACTACTTCCATGAGACGGATCAGGATCATTTCCACAGCTTAGAACTGTGGCTTTTCTAGGGTACATAATCCTTTCAAACTGGCACACTTCCCTACTCCTCTCTTTCTCTCACAAGAAGATGATATTATTCGGCTATTGCAGATTCGAAGATCAGTGTCTTCAGTTGCTTTGCAAATGAAGTGATTTACAGTTGAAATTGTTTTGCAAGCAGAGAAAGTCTCAGTATCTGAATCAGAAATGTTTTCTCTATGGTTAGCTAGTTTCAGGGGAACAGCATTCTAATCTTAGCTAATGAGCCATGAGACAAAGAACTGGAAGTCGGAGTGTCAATACGGAAGGATCTGCTTTGTCAGCAGCAGGTTTGGGCAAAAGGACAAAAGTCTCTGGCCTTATCAGCTCACATGTTTTAGGGGAAGCCAACTACCAACTGACACTCAGACAGCCCCATGAGAAGTCCTTGTATAAAGATGGTCAGGGGAAGATAAGTCCATGTGGAGGGGTACCATCTTGCCAGTACCAAACTTTGAGCCATTGAGTGAGCCACCTTGGAAGCACTTCTTCCAGCCTCACCGAGCCTTCAGATGATTTCTTCTTCCTAGTCATGGAATTTCTCTAGCTGCAACCCCAGTCATCATAGAGCAGGCAAGCAGCAGTGACTTCCTAGCTACAGGCTCCCATTGTCAATGTGTAAGTGTACTGGTGTTGGTAGAAACCTCTCCCACTCTCTGCTCCTTCAAAGTCTCTTTGCACTTGAGAGGCAAATGATATGGCATCTAGTAAAATAAATGTGCTGCTTCTAGTAACATTCTCCCTGAGAAATCTGAATCAGCCAAAGTTTTGTGCTGTATTGAAAATGACAGTTCCATAAATGGAAGCAGATTAAAAACTCATAACCATACCTCTTAGCAACTAAATAAATCCATTCATTTAGCATACAGTCCCCCAAATAATCACTTGTAACACAACGAGAGACAGTTGTAACATAATCTAGCTTTAAAATCTCTAATAATTAAGCATAGTAACTGCTACTATAGGAAAATTCAGTTGTGTATGTTTTAAGGTGGAAATACTGATGGGGAGCTGGAAATGTGTGGCTTAGAGTGTTGGCTATTCAAATGTGGTCCCTGGACTAACATATTGCCTCACCTTAGAGCTTGTTAGAAATGCAGAATTTCTGGATTGCTGAAGCAGAATCTGCATTTTAGTATCATCCCCTGGTCATTCCTGGTTTAGAATCCAGCTCCCCTCTCACTTAATGTGTGCCTGTAATTAGTCATTCATCCTACTGACTTCAGATTTCCCATTTGTAAAATGGCAGGGGGTGGGAGGGGGTGGTTAATTCATACATTCTTTCATTCAATAAATATTTATTGAATATTTATTGCACTTGGAAAATAGTAGTGAACAAGGCAAATCAGAACTTTTAAATCCTCTTTCAGTTCTAAAGTTTCTTATTTCTTTAATTATCTGGCAGATAGAATTATTGTTTTTCAGACTTTCTTCTACTGTCTCATGGTCATAGTTCCAGTGTTCTGCAACTTTGGATAGGAAGACAGGTGCCAGAGAAAGTGGGGGTGGGGTGGGAGGTGGGGGTGGGGGTGTAGGAGAGAGTATTCCCTCAAGATCAGAAACCTGCTTACCAGAAATTGGAGTGTAGGAGTATATGCACATACATTAAAACACCCACTGCCACTGATGACAGCTTGTTACAAATCGCCTCCATAAGGATTCTGAGGTTCTCCCATTTGGCTTTCAAAATTGCTCCACAAAGCACAGGGAAATTTCACAGTATTTTGGAAACAGGGAGATTCTGACAGCCCGTCAAGCATCTACTGTCATCTCTTCCTAATTTATATTGCTAACAATAACCCATGGAGCATTTGAGAAAAAGTAGCAGAGGTTTATCCATAGCAGTAATGCCAAAACTTGCTGACACTTACCACCAGCCATGGGGCTAGAAACCTTTTCATCTTTTAAGTTCTATTAATAGGACTTTGGGCAGGAAAAAAGATAATGGGGAGGAGAATAAAAGGAAAGAAAGAAGGAAAAGCAAATAAGAAGAGGGGGAAGTCAGGGGCCCCACATACCTCAGGCTCCCTGCCTTTGGTCTAGCGCCTTCGTTTAGCAGCCAATGAAGGAAAGACTGAAGCTATTATTTTAAAATGTCATCTCCTTTCCTCAGAGGTTAGATTTCTAAAGCAACTCTTTTTGGAACCCTTAAAGGAAAAAGCTGATTTGTAAGACACAGGATTTTGTCAATTTTATAAAACTGCTGTTTGTTGGCCCTTGCATATAGCATTCACTCTTCTGGAAATGGGGGGTTATCCTGCCAGTAGCATCTCTAATCCTGCAAATTTACATAAATGTGAGTAAACAATGCAGTTCAGATGAATTGGTGGTAAAATTCAGTGGGTAGGTGGTTTTCAACTAATTATACCACCGTGTATCAGTATTTTTACGTCTCATGGGTGCCTGACATGCATTCAGATCAAGAACACAGCAACACAGAATAAATAAATGAAAGAGAGTTCGGAAATACAACATAAAATATAATTTAGACCCCCATCTGTCAAGGACTCAGCAGTTGGTTGTAGGACCAGTCACTGCTCGCTAGCTTAGCAAGGGTGTTTTAATGAAAAGGAATAACATTGATTTATATTCTTTAGTTCCAGTTTGACTCCAGGATTGCTCAGTGTTATGGTGTCTCAGGGGAAGGATTGTTAAAAGCAACACTGGATGAGGCAGGCATATAATGGTCAAATGGCTATGTTCCTGAAAATCCTCCGGAGCCAAACATTCATATAATGATCTTGGTTTGTGAGTTTAGAATAATAATGAAGAGAAGACGGGTCTGAAGCCCAAAAGATTATGTGTATGTGTGTGTGTGTAAGGAGCAGCTTACAAAGCACACCTTCCAAAAGTATATACTTCAGAGAAGCTAGCTGAATGTTCTATGTTCACTGCTTGCTCATTAGTAACTACTGTTTCTCTTGTTTGCTTTTTTTCTTTTAACTGATCGAAAGGATGCAATTAAAATCCCAATGACTTGTGGTTTCTGCTACAGAGATAAACAGTACCTGACCCCACGTGATCTGTTGCTTGAACAGAGCTTAGGATTTCATCTTTTAGCAACTCGATTTTCTGTGGTTGCTAAGGAGACTATTGGTATCTCTGTGTCCTACGTGCCATATTGCTTGGAAAGAATTACCGCAGCTCCTCCTATTATTTTCCCAGAGAGAAAACCTGAACACTCATTAGGAACTCAACATTTTAAGATTCTACTGGTCTCTAATATTTTGAGTGCCTCTGGCCTTGGAGTATAACTTGTGGACATGTTGGCATCCAAATGAGTTCACTTGCAGAATGACTGCAGCTTCATTATGGAAAATAGAAGCTTGAAGTGGTCAGCCTCTGGGTACTAAATTCTTGGGACCCCCTGGCCTGGCATGAGGCACGGTCCTGATTTGTTCTTTGTTTCTGTTTCTCCCGAGCTGCTCACTCCGTGAAGATCAGAGGCCAGAGACCAAGACGAAATCTCAGCCTTGTTTCTAACAAGCTCTATGACTCTGGGCAAATGCCCTCTCTGATCCCCCATTTCTTCTCTGGATCCCCATCCTTTAAGCAGAAAAACAGTGGTAATCCACACTGGTGTCTCTGAAGATTGACAGAGATAAGGAGACCATGTCAAAAGCTACTTACAAATGGTAGCGTGGGTGTTAATTCCTGTTCCAGGTCAGGTTCCCCGAAGGAACAGACCCTAGAGAATTTAGCCAGAATCATGTCCCAAAGTAAGGAACTGATGGAATCAACACCTTTGGGGGGAAGAAGCCAGAAGTAGGAGTGAGAAGAGGGAGAAGGTAGATGCTGCCAACCCTCCAGTGACCTCTGCATCTAGAAAGACCCTTCGGAGTTATACAAAAACAGAGTTACAGCCCCTTAAACCCAGACTTAAGACAGTTTGCAGATCCAGAGCCCCTCAGATGAGGAGAGCGCCTGGTACCCTTGAGGAAGGACCCTTTCACACTGTCCAAAATTTACATATTAACCTTCCTCCCAGCCTTCCCCAAGGAGACCTACAGCCTTTTACCAGGGTGACTGTGGACTGGGGAAAAGAAATGATCAGCTATTTAGGGGATCATTAGACACTAGGCTCAGAAGTGATACTAATTCCAGGAGACCCAAAACGTCACTGTGGTCCACCAGTCAGAGTAGGGGCTTATGGAGGTCAGATGACTGATGGAGCTTTAGCTTGGGTCCGACTAAACGTGGGTCCAGTGGGTCGCCGGACCTATTCTGTGGTCATTTCTCCAGTGCCAAATGCATAATTGGAATCGAAATACTCAGCAACTGGAAGAATCCCCACATTGGTTCTCTGACTCATGGAGTGAAGACTATTATGGTAGGAAAGGCCCAGTGGAAGCCACTAGAACTGCCCCTACCTAGCAAAATAGTAAAGAGTAAGCAACACCATATTCCTGGAGGAACTGCAGAGCTTAGTGCCACTCTTAAGGACGTGAAGGATGCAGGGGTGGTGATTCCTACCATATACCTATTCAACTCTTTTATTTGGCCGGTGCAGAAAAGAAATGGGACTTGGAGGATGGACAGTGGATTATCATAAACTTAACCAGGTGGTGACTCCAATTGCAGCTGCTGTTCCAGATGTGGTATCATTGCTTGAGCAAATCAACGCATCACCTGGTACCAGGATTCATTATTGATCTGGCAAATGCTTTTTTTCTCAATAGCTGTCGGTAAGGACCACCAGAAACAATTTGCATTCAGCTGACAAGGTCAGTAGTATACCTTCATTGGTCCTGCCTCAGAGATAAATAAACTCTCCAGCCCTATGTCACAATCTTGTCTGTAGGGACCATGATAGTTTCTCCCTCTCATAAGACAATCTCCCTGGTCCATTATATCATGCTGAATGGATCTAGTGAGCAAGCATGATATCATGCTGATTGGATCTAGTGAGCAAGAAGTAGCAACTACTCTCAACTTATTGGTAAGGCACTTGCATGTCAGGGAACGGAAGATAAATCCAACAAAAACACAGGGGGCTTCCACATCAGTGAAATTTCTAGGTGTCCAGTGGTGGGGGACATGTCAAGATATCCCTTCTAAGGTGAAGGATAAGTTGTTGCATCTGGCCCTTGCTATGACCAAAAAAGAGGTACAATGCCTAGTTGACCTCTTTGGATTTTGGAGACAGTATATTCCTCATTTGGGTGTGCTGCTCTGGCCCAATTACTGAGTAACCAGAAAAACTGTTAGTTTTGAATGGGGACCAGAACAAGAGGAGCTCTGTGACAGGTCCATGCTGCTATGCAAGCTGCTCTGTCACTTGGTGCTGGAAGTGTCAGTGGCAAATAGGGATGCTGTCTGGAGCCTTTGGCAGGCTCCTATAGGAGAATCACAATGCAGACCCTTAGGATTTTGGAGCAAAGCCTTACCATCCGCTGCAGATAACTACTCTCCTTTTGAGAAACAGCTTTTAGCCTGCAACTGGGCCTTAGTAGAGACTGAATGCTTAACCATGGGCCACCAAGTTACCATAAGACCTAAGTTGCCTGTCATGAGCTGGGTGTTGTCTGACCCACCAAGCCATAAAGTTAGGCATGCACACCAGCACTCCATCATAAAATGAAAATGGTATATTAGAGATAGGGCTCAAGCAGGTCTTGAAGGCACAAGTAAGTTACATGAAGAAGTGGCCCAAATGCCCATGATCTCCACTCCTGCCACGTTAACTTCTCTTTCCCACACCAGAGCTATGGCCTCTTGGGGAGTTCCTTACAGTCAATTGACCAAGGAAGAGAAGCCTCAGGCCTGGTTTACAGATGGTTCTGTACGATATGCAGGGACCATCCAGAAGTGGACAGCTGCAGCACTACAACCGAATTCTGGGATGTCCTTAAAAAACAGCGGTGAGGGGAAATCCTCCCAGTGGGCAGAAATTCGAGCAGTGCATCTGGCTGTTCATTTTGCTTGGAAGGAGAACTGGCCAGAGGTGCATTTGTAACCTGACTCATGGACTTTTTTTTTTTTAATTACTTTTTAATTTTTTTTAAATACCAAAAAACACCAAACAAATGCAAACATCTGTAATTTTAGATCATTCTGTTCTACATATATAATCAGTAATTCACAACATCATCACATAGTTACATATTCATCATCATGATCATTTCTTGGAATATTTGCATCTATTCAGGAAAAGAAATAAAAAGAAGACAAAAAAATATTCATACATAGCATACCCTCTTCCCCCTCACCGATCAACAGCATTTCACTCTAAATTTATTTTAACATTTGTTCCCCCTATTATTCATCTTTATTCCATATGTTTTACTCGTCTGTTGATAAGGTAGATAAAAGGTGACTCATGGCCTTTTGCTAGTGGTTTGGCAGGATGGTCAGGGACTTGGAAAGAGCATAATCAGAAAATTGGTGACAAAGAGTTCTGGGGAAGAGTTAAATGGATAGACCTTTCTGAGTGGGCAAAGAACTTGAAGATATTTGTGTCCCACATGAATGTGCACCAGAGTGTGACTTCAGCAGAGGAAGGTTTCAATAATCGAGTAGATAAAATGACCCAGCCTGTGGATACAAGTCGTCCTCTTCCTCAACCACTGCAGCCATTGCCCAATGGGCTTATGAACAAGGTGGTCCTGTTGGTAGGGATGGAGGTTATGCATGGGCTCAGCAACATGGACTTCCACTCACCAAAGTCGACCTGGTTACATTCACTGTGGAGTGCCCAATTTGCCAGCAGCAGAGACCCCCCCACTCAGTCCCCAATATGGCAACATTCCCTGAGGTGATCAGCCTGCTACCTGGTGGCAGGTTGATTACATTGGACCACTTCCATCATGGAAGGGGCAGCGATTTGTTCTAACTGGAATAGACACATACTACAGATATGGGTTTGCATTCCCTGTACACAAAAAAACTACCATTATGTGGACTTACAGAATGCCTTATCCATCATCATGGTATTCCACACAGCATTACCTCTGATTAAGGAACCCATTTCACAGCAAATTAAGTGTGGGAATGGGCCCATGCTCATGGAATTCTCTGGTCTTACCCTGTTCCCCATCATCCAGAGGCAGCCGGGTTGATAGATGGTGGAATGGCCTTTTGAAAACCCAATCATGGTGCCAACTATGGGGCAATATCTTGTAAGATATTCTCCAGGAGGTTGTGTATGCTCTGCATCAGCGTCCACTATATGGAGCTGCTTCTCCCATAGCCAGGATTCACGAGTCCAAGAATCAAGGGGCGGAAATAGGAGTGGCACCACTCACTATCACCCCTAGTGATCCACTAGGAAAGCTTTTGCTTCCTGTCCCTGAAACCTTAAGCTCTGCTGGTCTACAGGTCTTAGTTCCAAAAGGAGGAGTGCTCCTTCCAGAAGACAGAACCCCATGATTCCATTGAACTGGGAATTAAGACTGCCACCTGGTCACTTTGGGCTTCTCATGCCACTGTATGAACAGGCACAAAAGGGGATTACTTTTCTGTCTCGGGTGATTGACCCTGACTCTCAAGGGGAAATAAGACTGCAATGACAAAATGAAGGTAAAGAAGAATTTTCCTGGAATACAGGGGATCCTTGGGGCATCTCTTGGTGCTATCATGCCCTGTGATTAAAGTCAGTGGAAAACTGCAGCAACCCAATCCAGTCAGGACTACTAATGGCCCAGAAATTTCAAGAATGAAGGTCTGGGTCACCCCACCCTGCAAAGAACCACGGCCAGCTGAAGTGCTTGCTGAGAGTAAAGGGAACATGGAATGGGTAGTAGAAGGTAGTGATAAAAATGAAACACGACCATGTGATCAGTTACAGAAACAAGGACTGTGACTGAATATTTCTTCCCTGTTTTGTTATGAGTATGTTTGCATTTGCACATAAACAAATATCTTGTTTTCCTCTTATCATACGACATAAGTTATATTGTTCATGTTATATTATTTAAGTCATAGGATATGAAGCTTTAGAGTGAATGTTACTAGAGAAAGCCACAGAAGCCAGAAGCTGGAAGCAACAGAACCCAGAAAAGAAGGTAGAGAGAGGCCAGCAGATGCCTCCACATGCCTTGCCACGTGTCAGAGGAACCAAGGATCACTGACAGCTGATTGTCAGAAAGAAAGCACCGCCTTGGTGATGCCTTGAACATTTTCACCACCTCAAATTGACAATTACCTCAAGAGCAAATATCCTGTCGACCAGGCTTCTCGATGAAGTTACCTTGGCCACCCAGCTCCAGAACAGTTTGCTGGATGCACACATGAGTCTAGCTGAAAAATAAAGAATCACATGTACTAACGTGGTAAACTAAAGGTATTTCACAAATGTACGATAACATGATAAAGCAGAAAGTTCTCTACAAGTCAAAAGGCCTTGTATTAGAGTGAGTTTTGCCTCTAATTTACTAGGTGATCTTGAACATAAATCAGCATCTCTGGCTTTGGTTTACTCCTCTGTAAGAGCAGGAATTGACTGCATCGGTGTTTCTCATATTTGGAACTTTGAACACATTCGTAGAGCTCTGTGAATTTTTTTTAAAGATTATCATCTGCGTCATCTAGATGACCTTTATAGAGCTGACAGCTACCAATCAGTTTTGGGACCACTTATATCTGTATTTATTCTGTATTCATGCCAAGTGCCTATCACAAATAATGAGTTTTGCAGAACCGTATACTGAGAAAGTAGTGGGAAAACTGAGTCATTACAAGGCACCCACTATTAGAGGTAGGCCAAACTAAAAATAGCTAGTGACATAGGCAAAAAAAAAAAACCTTGTTATATCACCAGCAAATGTATTATACAGATTCCATCTTTGCAAGTGCTAATTTGTAACAATTCACAAGCAGAGAATATATATGGCATTATTGGTTGCAATCATTGGTTGTAAAATCTGATTATTATTGGAGCGTGTTTCTACTCTATATTTAGCCTTAGTTTCCCCTATTTTTTCTATACCCCTTATCACTCCCTTTCATTGATCACTAGCATTTCAATCTACTAAATTTATTTTATTTATTTTAACATTTGTTCTCCCTATTATTTATTTATTTTTAATCCCTATGTTTTACTCATCTGTCCATACCATAGATAAAAGAAGCATCAGACACAAGTTTTCACAATCACACAGTCTCACTGTAAAAGCTATATCATTATACAATCATCTTCAAGAAACATGGCTACTGGAACACAGCTCTACAGTTTCAGGTACTTCCCTCTAGCCACTCTAATACACTATAAACTAAAAGGGAGATATCTATATAATGGGTAAGAATAACCTCCAGGATAACCTCTCAACTCTATTTGAAATCTCTTACCCACTGACACTTCATTTTGTCTCATTTCTTTCTTCCCTCTTTTGGTTGAGAAACTTTCTTCAATCTCTTTTTTTTTTTTTTTTTTTTAATTTGCATATGGGCAGGAGGCACCAGGGATCAAACTCCAGACCTCCAGCACGGCAGGTTGGAGCTCTGCCTGCTGAGCCACGGCAGCCACTCTTTTCTCAATCTCTTGATTTTGAGTCCCAGCTCATCCCAGGACTTATTTTGTTTCTGGCTAATCTCACTCAGCATAATGTCCTCAAGGTCCATCCACATTGTTACATACTTCATAATTTTATTCTGTCTTACAGCTGCATATTATTCCATCGAATATATATACCACAGCTTGTTTAGCCACTCGTCTGTTGATGGACATTTGGGCTGTTTCCATCTCTTGGCAATTGTAAATAATGCTGCTATAAAATTGGTGTGCAAATGTCCATTTGTGTCCTTTCCCTCATGTCCTCTGAGGGCAATGGTATTGCCGTATCATATGGCAATTCTACACTTCCCTTCCTGAGAAACTGCCACACTGCTTTCCACAGCGGTTGTGCCATTTGACATTCCCAACAACAGTGGATAAGTGTGTCTCTTTTTCCACATCCTCTCCAGCACTTGTTGCTTTCTGTTTTATTAATAATGGCCATTCTGGTGGGTGTGAGATGATATCTCATTGTAGCTTTGATTTGCATTTCCCTAATAGCCAGGGAAGTTGAGCATCTTTTCATGTGCCTCTTGGCCATTTGTATTTCCTCTTTTGTGACGTGTGGCTCATGTCTTTTACCCATTTTGTAATTGGGTTGTTCATCTTTTTGTTGTTGAGTTGAACAATCTCTTCATATATTCTGGATACTAGACCTTTATCCGATACATCATTTCCAAATGGTATGACATATTTAAATAAACAGGATTCCTCTGTATTATCATGATTGAAGTCAGAATACAAAAACATCAGTGTACATCTAAACCTGAGATTACATCTTTCTATTATTAAAACCTACTACCATAAAATCTATCAAAACAGCATAGACATTAATACTGTTATTATGATTTCATGGTTTTTATAGTTTTGTTAATAATTGTCTAAAAAAGTACAGAGATTTTGTTTGTAAATGTTCAAAAAAAGTCAACACAAAGTCAATTTAAATCATTAGGAATCCATAAGGATTTTTGTTACCTTTAAAAAGTTTAAAGAGCAATGAATTACATGATTACTAAAGTTTACTCGCACAGAATTATAGAGCAAAACAAATCCTTTAAGACATACATAAAAATAACATCTCCTGTGAAAATATGCTCCAAAAATAGTGGTTAAAAATGCAAGCCCTTTTATTTGCTTCTTGGTGCCTGCCCATGCAAAAAAAAAAAAACCAAGCCCTTTTATTTACTGGAAAGGAGGAGCAATATATAGAAGGTAATTTTAAAGATGAAAACTCATTATAAATCAGTTTCCCTAATCTGCATAATGAATTAGAATAAAGTATATAGAGAAACATCTAAAGTCACACTGAATTCTCAGGAAACATGGATAAATTCAGCTGGCTGTACTTTATAGTGTATGACTTTGTGGCAAACAGCAGTATGTGGCATTTTTTCATTTCTTTATAAAAATATTTAGAAAATGTAATTTAATGTCAGAAATAAAATACTTGAACAAAAGATGCCTCAGTTATTTTATGAAGCAGAGTTAAACAAGCATTCAAATTGGTAAAAAGACAGATTTGTCTTTGTTTGACTAGTTTGCTAATTATGTCCTCACTTAAGTATATGAAAGTTCTTTGATATTTTATTGTTGCCTTGTGTTTTTTAAATAGCCATTGCTTTTGAAAATCTGAGTGTCAACTAAAGTTTTTTATGAAAACTTTATATTTATATATTTTAAGAAATTACAGTAGTAACATTTTTATTAGTCTGAATGTTTCCAGACACTGAAATAAATCTTGACTAAAAGATAGAAAAAAAAATGCAAGCCCTTTTGAGTAGCCAAAAACACCCTAAAAAAGAAGAATGAAATAGGAGAATTTATAATTCCTGAGATAGTTATAAAGCCACAGTGGTCAAAACAGCATGGAATTGGCGCAAAGATGAACATTGATTAATGGAATAGAATTGAAGAGTTCCGAAAAGACCCTCAGATCTATGGTCAATTGATTTTTTTTAATGACCTGTATATGTCTTTTAGGTCTAATTCATTCATCAAGTTGTTTAACTTCTCTATTTCCTTGTTGATCTTCTGTCTGGTTGTTCTATCTATAGAGGAGAGTAGTGTATTGAAGTCTCCTACTATTATTGTTGAAGTATCTATTGGTCCCTTCAGTTTTGTCAATGTCTGTCTCATGTACTTTGGAGCTCCTTGTTTGGGGGGCATAAATATTTCTGATTGTTATTTCTTCTTGGTGAATTGTCCCTTTAATTAATATATAGTGTCCTTCTTTTCTCTTATGATGTCTTTACATTTAAAGTCTATTTTGTCCAATATTAGTATAGCTACTCCTGCTTTCTTTTGGTTTCACTTTCAATCTACTTGTATCCTTGTGTCTTAAAATGAGTCTCTTGTAAGCACCATATAACTGGATTATATTTCTTAATCCATTCTGCCTATCTGTATCTTTTAATTGGTGAGTTTAGTCCTTTAACATTCAAAGTTATTTCTGAAAAGTCATTTTTTTTAACCTATCATCTTTCGGATTTTATTTGTCAGATCTATATATTCTTTTCCTTCGTTCTCTTTTTATCCATTAAGTTACCCTTACTGGTACTCTTCAATTCTGTGCCCTCCTCCAGACCTCCCTCTCCTGTCTTTTTTTTTTTTTTCAACTGGCAAAACTCCCTTTAGTACTTCTTGTAGGGCCAGTCTCTTCTTGACAAATTCTTTCCGGAGTTGTTTGTGAAAATTTTAATCTCTCTCTTAGTTTCGAAGGACAGTTTGACTGGGTGCAGAATTCTTGGCTGGAAGTCCTTCTTTCAGAATCTTAAATATATCATACCACTGTCTTCTTGCCTCCAAGGTGCCAGTTGAGTAGTCTGAACTCAGTTTTATGTGGTTTCCCTTGTATGTAGTAGATTTTTTCTCTTGCTGCTTCCAGTATTTT
>PVIY010032744.1:0-28708 GCA_004026745.1 Myrmecophaga tridactyla
AGCTGAAAAAAAGGAATGGCATACTGATCCTTTTCTACAATATGGATGAACCTTGAAGATATCATGTAGAGTAAATAAGCCAGACTAAAAAGTGCATATAGTATATGATCCCATTTTTATTAAATAACTAGAATAAGAAAATCTATAGAGACAGAAAATAGATACCAGGGGCCAGGCAGGGGTGGTGGTGGTGGTGAATTAATAGATATGGAGTTTCCATTTGGGGTAATGAGAACATCTTGGTAATGGATAGTGGTGATAGTAGCACAATATTGTAAATGTAATTAATGCCACTGAATTGTACTCTTGAACGTGGTTAAAATGGGAAATTTTGTGTTGTATGTATATATTACAATGATTTAAAAAATGGTCAAACAAACCAAGAGTCAATGCTTTTGCTAGTCATGTGATCTGACGACCAGGAGAGAGGACAGAGCATGTGATACTGGAGTTCGTCTAGACTGAAGTGGACTTTGTGTCTTATCTCAAAGTCATTGATGTCTCTGAACAATGAATTGCTTCATCTGTAAAGTGAAGGGGCTAGATAAGGATGACACACAGAGTTGCATCAGTTTTTAAATTAAATGAATTGATGAAGGTTGATCTGGTTGGAGGCCTATCTATCCCCTCAGGAATTCACCCCATAAGTTCATGTTTATTGAATACTGAGCACCCTCTTTGTTCATGGCAGTGTGTAGGGCACCAGGGTCTGTATGCCAGTGAGAAAGCCATCCCACCATTCCACAGCGGACAAAGGTTCTTTAGAGTTGTGAATAAAGGGTGGCAAGACGACACAACAAATGGCAAATCTTCTGGTTAAGTGGTTGATGAAAGGTGGAAAAAAGGTTAGTCAGGAAGAAGGCTCCCAAGAGGCAGCTGGGGCTGCACCCTCAGGTAGAGTAGAATTTTAGAGGAAACAGCAGAGGCAAGGATCATTTGAGCCCAGGATCCCACAGGAACCAGGCACAGAGAAGTATGCATATGCAGTCAATAGGGAAGTACTTCAACCTGAGAGGAGGAGTGATGCAGATGAAGCTGGAGCAGGAGAACCTTCTACACCAGACTCCAGATTCTAGTCTTCACTGCGGGAGGCAGGGACGCACAGATGACTCTTGGGAGGAAAAATGGGGCTGTGTTTGCATTGCACAAGTGTTGGTGGGGAGCATGCTGTGAAGCACAGGGTACACAAGTGCCTTAAGGAAGGTTTACTGAATACATGCACACAATAGCAGGCCAGCGAGGAGAGCCAGGAATCATCTCAGGGGAGACGGTGCAGAGCTTTAAAAACATGACAGAGAGGGATTGGAGCAGAGGAGGGAATTAAAAAAACAGCAAAACTAGACTGTTCAGAACTTGACAACTTATTGTAGAGAACGATGAGAGGGCAGAAGTTATCTCCAGGGTTTTTAGATTTAACAAATCTATTAACTCAGGCAGTTACTAGGTGGAGAATAGGCTTGTTTGCATTCTTTTGGGGTGGGACAGGCTGAAACTATCTGAAATAATAAATGCAAATTTTGGAAATAATACTTTTCAGGTGCATGAGTGACACCCACTTAAATATTTTCTAAAGGCAATTGAAAAGTAGGTCTGGAGCCCTGGAGAGAGATATAGGATAGAAGCCACACAGCTCTCTGAATCTGGCAGACTTTGGTTCAAATTGCAACTGTGGTTACTTTAAAGAGGCCCAAGAATTCTGTGATAAGAAGCGATGAAGCAGAGTCCCCTTCCCCTCCTTGTGCATATGGGCTGGCCTGAGAGGTCCTTTTTAAGGAATAGAACCTGGTGAGAGTGACTCTGCATAGCTTCTGAGGCTTGGTGATGAGAGGTGATCCAGCTTCGGTCCAGCAATCCCACTTGGGACACATGCCTAGAGAATCCTCAGCTGACATTAACAAGTCAGCTACCAGGCTGGAGAGACCACAAAGAAGATAGTGAGAGGTTCACTGCTAACATCTCTCCAGGTGGCAGGCATGTAAACTTCAGCCCCCCTCCCCTTCCCGACTCACTTCAACCTTAAGCAAGAACTACCCAGATGAGACCAGTCCAACTCTGTAACAGTAACAGTAAATGATTGTTGTGTATAGCACAGGATTGGAAGAGCTTGTTACGCAGCATTAAAAACCTGACACACAAACTCTGCCCCTTGCTAGCTGGGTGATCTGGGACAAACTACATATTTCATATCTCGAAGTCTTAGTTTTTGCCTGTAAGGATAAAAAAAATAAGGAGAATAGCAACTTTCTCATTAAACTGTTGTGAAAGCTAAGAAAGTGAAAAGTGTTGAGCAGTTGATACATTCCTAATACTTAACAAGGTCTTAAATTTGAAAGTAAAGACTAAATGAATTTTAGATAATTAGAGCTGTTCAAAAATAAAGAGCTGCAAGGGTGCATGGGTAGTTCAGTGGTAGAATGCTCGCCTTCTATACAGGGTCCTGGGTTCAATTCTCAGACTACACACCCAAAATAAAATAAAATAAACGACTGTCTTGTAAGGTAATGATTTGTCTATTATTTGAACATAGACTGGCTAGCCACCTCTCAAACATACTTCAAAGATGGAAGCTGAGGTATACCTGAAAATCTTAATTCTAAAATTATTGCTGGTTTAAAAGCTGTCATTAAATATTTTTTGATACAAACTCATATGATAATGTTTTTCATATAGGTTAGTCCTTTATTAACAAGACATTTTTGCAATTCCATTCTTTATGGAAAACATAACTGCGGGAGGGAGGGAGGAAGGAAGGAATGCCAGCCAATAGCTTCCTATCAGAAGTACAGTGCTATTTCCACGTGACCAGTGTCGATAAAATACAAAAGCAGGGCAGGCAAAATAAAACGGAACACACCGCCAATGGTCTGCCATGCTTCAAGAGGGAGGGCCCGCATTGTGCAAGACATTGCACCTCACTTACCACCCACTAGAGAGTAAAAGGGAGAGTAAAAGGAAGGGAAGAAGGGAAGAAGACGAAAGAGAGGAGAGGGAGAGGGAGAGGCAAGGAAGAGAGAAGCAGAAAGAGAAAAGGAAGAAAGAGAGAGAAGGAAGGAAGGGAGGGCAGGGGAGGGAGCAGCTAGAGAGAAATAAATGGCAGGGTACCTTGAGTTTGCAAAAATCCTATTGAAAGGTCTAAATAAGCTAACAATTTGAGTCCCACTAAACTTCTGACATCCCAGAGCCCTATATTATATGCAATTAAACAAACAAACCAGTAATTCATTCAGGATAATTTTAATAGTTGACTCATTTGGTCCAGCCAGTCAATGATGCTTTCTTTGGGTTCCCCAAAGGGCTGGGCGATAGTTATCCACAATGAAGCTTGGAGCTACCACTGACAAAAAGACAATGGCATTTAAACCTCCTATTCCACTTCTTCAAATTTCTTACCTTTGTTTTCTTTCTCTCTCTTGAAGATAAGGATCAGATGAAATGTAAGTTAAGCTTGCATTTCCTGTATGGAGTTGGTATCTTCTTCAAATTATATGATTGTACAGCTATTAAATTGATAATTAGTGCAAAGGAAGTCTTTGTTAAAATATAGGGCCTGGCCTTCTAACTTTTGGTCCTTCAAATATTTTAATTTCTTTCCAACTCAATTTCTCATATTTCAGTTTAACATTTTATGGAATGAGGAAAGATCCTAGGAAGCCAGCAGTAAATATGCTAATTTATATGTAATTCCTAGTGAGAGCTGCAAATTAGTTAAATAGTCAGCATTTGATGTCAATGAAAAAAAAATAGCTTTGCAATCTCATTAGAATGAATGTACCAAAAATCTACTCATAAACATGTGGTATCACAGTCGGAGGACAGAGTTGGCATCCTAATGTTTACCAGAAGGGGAAGATATCTGGCAAATGGATTCTCCTTTCAAAGCCAGTGTTTCCACATTAAAACTAGAAATAATTCCTGCTCTACCAACTATAGTTAGAGATTTATTGGGAAAATCGAATACAAAGATATAAATGATAAAACACTATACAAATACAAGGGATAATCTTTGCGGCGGGGGGGAGTTTAAAGGAAGCTCTTTGTATTGTATTTTCAAACTTGAAACTTAAGATCCAGTGAAAATCAGCAAGTAATTCTTGACTTAATGGAGATACTAAAAGAAAAAACACATGAAACCATGAAGCCCTTGGGATCCTGATTCCTGCCTTTTCACTGGTTAGGAGGAAGAAGGCATTCCTGTGATACCTGAGATGAGGTTTTGTACCATGTGGATGTGGTGACTGCATCGCCAAGAGGCTACAAGGCAACGGTCACCTTCCTGGAATGCAACCTGTCTCCCTCAGGCCCACCCGGGCCATGACCAGGGAAGCTGACTGGCTTCACCTCCTTGCCTGGGGCTTCAGCACACCTCTTGTTTTTATGAGTCAGAGCTGGAGAAGGAACATGGGAACAGGGATCTATGCTCAAAACATAGAGATGATATGTAGCCAGGGGAGGAAATGAAATTACACACACAAAAGGAATGAAATGATACTGCAGATGGCTTCTCTTTTCTTCTTAAGCGCTTCTTACGCTCAGTTTGTATAGATTTTCTGACAGCTGTTATCAAGTAACTATCTAAGAATCTAAGTAAAAATTTACACATATTTAAAAAACAAAGTTTCATAATTAGAAAATATCTGCTTCTAATATGTGAGTGTATGGCAAGACAGGGAGGAGGAAGGGGTATATGGATAAGGAGGTAGAAGAAGGGAAGGGGCTACGGACAGGGAGACAGGGCAAGGATGAGAAGGAGTGGTTGGAGGAACCTGAAGATTTTCCATAACAGAATTTGTGCTGGAAATCTGGTTTTTCTAGAAAAGTCTGTTATCAAAGGAGAGGTTTAAAATGGAAAGAAATGGTGTGATTATCCCACAAATGGGTTTCTGAATGAGCAGATGTAAAAGTCATGAAGCACAGGGAACATACTTGGTCTTGTAAATTAATGCAATTTAATTTTTTTTTGTTATCAGGTTCAGATAGCCTTCTTTCAAAAAACAGGATAAAATATACTCTAGAATCTAGAAATAAGTGGGAAACTTACCACAGTAAGAGAATATATGGGCACTATTCAGTTTTCCTTTGTCATCTGCATGCAACAAGAGAGAAAACTGCTTGAAAACATTTTGCTGAAATTAAGTAAGTCCATCACAACTAAACCATCATAACTAAACATTAAATATTTTAAGATCATATACATTGGGAAATGTTCCTTTTAGGCTTAATAATCTTTAAGTGGAAAAGGAATATAAGACATTTCACAAATACATATATCATTGTTATAAACTGAATAAAGGGCATGAATAGGTAGGGAGTTCAATTCAGTTAAAGCATTTACTGGGGTATCTGTTATGTACCAGGCATATCGGTAGGCACCACGGATGACAAAGAGGAACAAAACCAGTTCCTGTCTTCCAGGATGAAGATAACCAACTACATTGTGCCCAGTGTTAGCGGAGGAGTGGTTTTATTCTTAGATCTGACTCAGGGTACAGAGTATGCATGAAGTAGTAAATAATAAGGGTTTAAACCCAATCATTCTCTTAATGAGAAAAAAAAAATTGCAAAGGTGATCTCAAATATTTTACATAACTCTGAGAGGCAGTTGGGGAAGGATGCTAAAGAGCAATTTCATCCCTTTCTTTAGTAACTTAACTCATAATATCCATATGAGGCTTAAATCTACAATACAAAGAAAATTCCTCCAAGAATTTCTCAATTTTGTTTTTAAGTAATTCTGCTTCTGTAAAATTGTACTTGTGAACTCACTGGGCTTAATGGAAGCCAAATTCTTTTTCTTTTCAAAAATGGAAATGGGGGATCTTTAATTAACTGTACCCCAAATTGACAAATCTGGGAAATATTTAGCTTGCATGCATGACATATGCACAGTCTCCATCACAAGGAATAAGCAGAAGAGACATTTTCTCAGCATGGAGTAAACAGGAGCAGAAAATAAAATGTTTCTCTGCTTTAGGGAATATTCTATTGGAAAATGTTTTTTTTTTTGCTATTAACATATATATGCTTGTACTAATGGATCCACTGAGGCCAAGCAAGCGAATTTGAAGCTCCAAACCCCTTCAGCTCCAATCTGACAGCAGCACCACACAACCAAGTGGTCTGAAAAGGAAGCCAAGCTGAACCACAGGCACCTCTGCCAATGGTCAGTGAAGACAGAAGATTTAACTTTACTATATGATTTCCTGCAATAAACCTTCAATAAGTAGGTAAATGTCCCGTGTGTGTGTGTGTGAGACTGAGTGAGCAGCAATTGCATGTATGTGTGTGTGTGTGGGATACATTAAGGAAAGATATCTTGATTTAAATACTTCTTGCTAGATCTGAGCCACTGTTTCAAAGGCCTTTTCCAAAATGCATTAGTGTAAAATGATGCATTATTAAAAATATATACCTTCTACAGGCAAAATCATTTTTGAGATGTCATATTATGAGGCAACTGCATCTATATCACATGAATAATCTTGTTATTAAAATTAAATATCCAATTTTTGTTTGTAAATAGAAATTGATATGAAGTGGTAGATGCTAGTGAAAGAGCAGACAAATGACTAGCAAGGAGGGGACAGAGAGCACAGAGCATGAAGTGAGCCTCTGCCACGAACAGGGCAGAGCAGATGTGGAACAGGACACACTTGGGGATGAGAGAGGAAAGGTGAATGAATCTCATGTTCCACATTGAATGTAAAAATGAGTGTCATAACCCAAGTGTAAAAAGAAGCCACTGTTTTCCTAGGGCTTTTAGTCTCAGGATTATAACCATAGTTTCCTGGGTACAAAGGGTCATTTCATGACCCACAAGAGTATGATGACATTTCACTTCAAGGGGAGTGACTAAAGAGTAGAGTATAAGCAAATACCTTAAATACCTTAACATGGTTAATTGTTACCCATTAGACATAAACGGCAATTGCATAGAGTTTTCAAAATCTACTTCCATAGGCACTATACCCATTCTCTCTCTCCACACACACACACACACACACACACACACACACTGGCCAAGGACTACTTTTCTAATTTAATGTCTATGCTCAGTGTCATTCTCTCTCTACACATACACACACTAACCAAGAACTACTCTTCTAATTTAATATCATATGCTCAATTTATGTGTTTAAAATAAAGTTGAAAATATGCCCACACATGTCTCTAAATTGTTTGTGGATGAAAACTATATATATATACCCCAGAAATATAGATAGTAAAGGCTTTTTTCATTAAAACTAAGATTTAGACAGGGCCTAAAGTTTCAAGAATTTGGGGAGTGTAGCTGTTCCCATGATGTCATTTCCAACCAAACAAGACCTGGCCAGATAAAATAAGGTAACTAAGCCTTTCTGTATTTTTCTTAGCTTATTTTAAATAATACACTGAAAATTTAAAGTTTATCATAAGACATTGAAAGTACAACTGGAGATGACAAAATAAAAAAGATAAAGGAGCAAATGGCAAGTTGAATTTGTTAGTTTTTCACAATTTGATCAGGGACATAAGTTTTTTTCTTTGTCCATGTGGTTGTGAATAGGAATAGGTTGCTTAGGCTAAACATTTTAGTTTTGAAAAAAGTAGGTAACTGTTACTTTTTTTCCCCTATTAATGAGGGTGTTCTTTCTTTTACCTTCATTAATTTAGGTCCTTGAGTTGCCTTTCTATAAAGGCTTGATTTCATAGATGCAAGATACAAACCATCATATTCTTCTAAATGAAGATAAAGGTGATACTAGTGAGTTATTTTCATTTTCCCTCAAACTATTTTTTCAAATATTGTATAAAATGGAAAATAGTAGTCAATACCTCGTTAATCACTATAAAATTCAAAAGAAAAAATTAATGAGTATTACAACAACCTTCAATGGACTGGTCACTAAGATACTTTACTTCTAAGCAAGAACATCCTAAGATTCTAACTGAGAATATGGGATTATTCCCCTGCAGGGAACAGAAACCCTACCACTGACCTTATTCTCCAACTACCAGCCAATTGACAAACATGTTATTAGAATAGGTTTTTCCAGGAATCTTCCCTGGGAACTCTCTCCAAATACTTATGTCTTCCACTGCAATACAAAGGCAATGATAACTATAATGGAAAATTATAGGAATGATTTTAAGACAGTAAGCTCAATAGAGTTCTTGCTTGTCTCATTTATGACATTAATACAACCCACACCCATTCTTTCTCACTTAAGTGAGGCCTTTACAAAATAACAGGTTATTAACATTTTAGATAACTGAAATACAATAAGAAATCAAACCACTCTCAAGCATATCAACAAAAAAGAAGTTTGTTGCAACCAACAAACAAGCTTCCCTTATATAAGATCTCAGAAACTTTAAACGACATTTTTTTCTTCGGGATTTGTGTGATTTGTAGGAACAGCTGACTAATGGATAGCGACAGTGGTCAATTCTCCCCAGCTCTGTCAACAGAGTCCTACCTTCTAGCCCCAAGGCTTCCAGGTCTCTGTACTAGGGGAGGACTGACAGCTGCAATAAAAATTAAGCTCATAGACATTTTCCCAAATGTATCATTTCCAGCCGTGTCTAACACAGCCAATATAATGGCTCCACAAGATCTTGTAGCCTCCTCATCCACACTCTCATCTTCTGAATATTTCTCTTCCCTTTGGACAATAAATGGCACAAAGACAAAGGGAGAGAAGATTTTCTGTTTTCATGGAAATGGAATGTTATCCAAGTCCTACTGTCCACGTCCATGCTCCCCTTGCTTCCATGTAAGTTAGTGGCCATGAGCATGGCTATGGAATTAGCCTGGGCTAGTTCTAGCTTTGGGCATACCTACCAGCCAAATTCTGAAATTCTCAGTTCCTTCAACCACCAAATAAGGATGTAATTTCAGGATTGTTGTGTATATTATATCGTGTATATAAAGTTCTCCATAAAGTTTATGGCACATAGTAAGTACCAACATTTGGCAATTATTATCTTATTGTTATTCAGTCTGTGTTTCTTGAAAAAAAAAAAAAAAGGTCAGGTGGGATTTGGAATTATGAAAGATTCAGATGAATCCTAAAAATCCTTCCCTGATACTCGAAAGCCCTCTGGATTTACCTTTAGACAAGCAGAATTCTTCATGAGCACCTGAGAGTCAGCGAAACTTTGGAGAAGATGAAAACATATTACAAGTTTGAAATGCTGACTAACCATACCCCATAAGAAATGCACACACAGTTTTCGAAAACTTATGTTTGTGTAACTTGAGGATTTACAGCTGTGAGCAATTAGCAGTATAGCAATTATTTAAATAACAAGCTTTTGTTTTTTCTCAAAATGTAACTATTACTTAGTAGATATTCATTATAAAATCTGGGTGCTGAGTATATGGGTATTTTGCTATAAACTTCAACTATTCTGTATGTCTACAAATGTTGATGGTAAAATGCTGGAAAAGATTTAACTGCATATAAATTGTTTATTCGGATGTACAGTATGATTTAATATGGCTTATAGCCTTTCTTCATTGTGAGTTGAAATATCAAATGCAAAAACCAAATAAAATCCCTCTTACCATATAAATAATTTTGAAAACATTTTGATCTAGGGAACAAGAGTATAAATGGATGTTAATGAAACCGAATCAGCAACAGGAAATGACTTTGTATAATGTGTTACAAAATGTTTACAAGATAGAGGTAGATTATAATTATGCACGTACAGCACACACATTAAATGCTAAATTTTTACAGGGTTGTTATTATGTCCCTTTCACAGATGAGTAAATTGAGTTACAAAAACTTGTCCAAGACTAAGGTACAAATCACTGACACAGCTGGGATCACATACAACCTGTGTTCTCTATGTTTAATATCATGGAAATTTATCTATAAGTGAAGAAGAAGTCACATAATCTAAAGTATTACAGTAGAGTATTTTGTGTATAATTTAGAGGGATTATATAATTATTATATGTGAAAGATATTATTCTGACTTGCTTAAGCTACACTTGCAAATGTTCCTTTATTCTAATGCTGACTAGTGCCAGGAGGCATGTGTTTCAGGCAAACAATGCTTCTTGTTTTACATTTCTAGGATTGTTGACTAATTTCGGCAGCATTTGCTTGTAGTCATAAGTGGTGAAGTAACATCATTTTAACACATTTAGAAATGCAAGGAATTAGTAATATGTCTTAAAACAGGGAGCAGCATACTATGAATTCTTAATAATGGGTACTTTTTTTAGAAATCAAGTAATTTATACTTTATTCAGAACACACAAATGAGAACTATAAAGTGCTTCTTACATCATCAAACTGTGTTACTATTAGAACTCCCAGGGAGGCCTCAACTCTCAAAGCCCACCGTGCTGTGGAATCAAGCAGGTTTTGAGTGCCAATGAGAATGACTTCACTCTGTATGTGTGTATCTCTCTGTGGAATTGGAAAATTTCACATTCTTATTGAAAAGCCAGAGCATCTTACTCTTGCATGGATATTTTGGCTTCTGGGCATACTGTACTGACAGTATCTTGCCATGCAATCTTAAAAATGACTTCATTTGAGAAGATCTTTTTGAAGAACTTGAGCCAAAATGTTTGTAAGATATTTGTAGTGGGCTCTTTGTGCCAAGATTTAAACTATACCTAGAAATTGTGCTAGCCTTGGCATTTTGGGAGTGATAACAGGTTCCTTCTTCCAGATCTATCAAAATAACAAGCTTTCCTCATTACTTATGTATCTATTTAACTGGCTCAGACATTTGTATTTTGTTTTGGGGATCCATTTTTACAAAGTCATTTATTATTTCATTTTGGTTAAAGAAGTAAACATACATAACCAGTAATAAGCAATTTTAACATTTAGGTGTACCATTTTTCTCACTATCCAAAATTTACTTGATTTCTGAGTCCCTACAGAAAATTTATATGCAAACTGCAAAAAATAAAATAAAATAGAATTTGCCCCATTAGGTTTCTGAATTTGAAGAGCAAAAATATGGATACAGAAAAATACCTATATAGCCTTCTGTGTTTATGTATAGCCATAAGGCTATATACCAAAATCATATTGATTATATATTTATTTTTACAAAATTTGGCTCATATTTTTAAGTAGGTAAGCTGTGGTAGATTGAATTGTGTTCCCCAGAATGACATGTTCAAGTCCTATCCCCCAGTCAGGTAGATGGGTGTGAAATCATTTGTAAATGGGATCTTTGAAAATTCTACTAAGATAAGGCTAAACTGAAGCAGGATGGGCTTTAGTTCTATATGACTGAAGTCCTTATAAGCAGAGGAAATTTGGGCATAGAAATAGAAGCCACAAGAGTAGGCAGAAAGACGCAGACCATAATATGACAGAAGCAGGGACTGATGGCCAGCAAGCTACCAACAGAACATTACAGACTTTGGAGAAGGTATGGCCTGGCTTTGACTTCCAGCCTTCAAACTGTGAGTCAATAAATTCCTGTTGTTTAAGCGAACGAAATTTGCAGTATTTCGTTAAATCAGACCTGGTAAACCAAGACATAAGCCCATATAAGTTAGAATTTTTAAAGAAAGAAAATTTAGATTCTCTCCAGCCAAAACATTCTTTCTCCTACTTTTTTCTAATTTCTAAAAATGTGGTCCTATATACTTTTTGATGTAATTCCCTTAAAATATATCTAAGAACTAAGGCCATAAAATGCCTGCTTTGAAAGTATAGCTTAGAAGCACATACTCAAATTATCTAAATGTTATATACTGTTCAAAATTTAAAATCAGAACTAATTTTTCTTGCTGATAACTGAAATCAGTATTAGGTGGTCAAGTACAAGTCATCTACATTTTAAACTGTTATAAAGAAAATAGACAAAACTAAACTCTAGTACAGCAAGTGACTTTGTTTTCTTTGTAATTGTTCAAATTCCTTTTTGAATCACATCAATGAACAAGGAAGCTAGATCTGGTTTCCCAGAGAAGAATTATTAGAGACAGAAATGGTAGTTTGAGCATAGGATATCAGTAAGCACCTAAATGAGGACAGAGACACTAGGGAAAAGGACAATGTCACTAACATGCTCATTCATGTCTGGCCACAGAACTACCATGGATATCTGAAAGCACACTAACCAGGGCAAAGATTTGCTTATATAAAAGAAAGATCACACTATTTATGTATGCAACATATATAACTAACAATAAGATTTAATATTTATATGAATTCCAAGAGTGAAAATCTGAATTTCCCTTTAGCTCAATCTATTATTCTGCAAAACCATCAATAAACATCTCTACTTCTGTTTCTTTATATAATGGACAGAGTTCAGTGGTATGCAAAGTCAAACATTAAGAAGAGTGTGATGTGATAATCAGATTCTTAAGCAACTGGATAAACAGCAGCAAAAACAAAACGTTAAGAAGAGTATTATGTGACAGTCAGACTCTGAAGCGATTGGATAAATAGCAGCAGAAACAAAAAGTTCCATTAAGAATATTACTCTTAGAGGAATTTAATAGAATAATGTAAATCTTAAGGTCTTAGACTATACAAATTGAAATCAGGTAGTATTTTGAAGATCTGACACCTTTTATTATAAATAAAAATAGTGGCAGTGCAGTGGAGGAGGAAAAAGATGCAAAAAAGAGGGAAGAATAAAAAGTTTCAGAAAGTAAAGAAATGCACCATTTAAAATTTACTTGTAACTGTTCACCCATCCATTATACAAACCACTGACTTGCACCTTTGTTCTAAATTAGTAAAAGAATATTTGTGAAAGTTTCAATGTAAGCTACATGTACTCCTGATGAACCATTGAGCCTTCAACTGCAGCAGCAAAATTTTATATGCCACCATGTATAGGTCATTCTTTTCCATTAGAGGCCTGGCACCAGCCAACCTATAATAGTATTTTGTAAAAATGTAATTAGTCAATTTCATACCTCAACATAGTCCTTGGCATGGCCCCAATCTCGTTTGGCATCCAGATTTCCCAAACTGAAACATTCCAGTTGTCCAAGGTAAATCTTAGCTACTGACCGGCTAATTTTTCGAGTAACAAAATTAGCTCCTAAAAAAGAGACAAAAGATATATTATCAGTAGAGTACATTTGACATTTAACAGTCTGGTGAACCAAGCCCAATCTCAGCCTCTGGGCATTTCTTTCATTCTTTATTTCGCCCCCCTTAAAAAAATAATAAAAGAAAAGAAAAAGCAAAAGATCATTAACCGTCATTTAGACAAGTTAAGAAGCTCAAATTCTAGGTGTCACATCAGCTCTACTTTCATAACAAATATTTTTCTTTGGGGGAACATCTTAACATTCCTAATATGCTGCTTCAATATGCAACCCAGGCATTAGGCCAAAGAAAAGTTACTGGAATGTCAGTTTTTAACAGAAAATTCAAAAGGGTTATATAAAGGGAAATGCCAAAATGGAAGACAGACATCTAAGACCACCCTGCTTTTTTTTTAAGAATGCAAATATCATATATTTCTAGTAATAAAACTATTTTGGGGCCCATTGGGGAATGGAAGAGTCATTTAGTTCATACAGTGTAACTAGTTAAAGGAAACACAAAAGAAATTTATTTGGGATACCTTTCTTTTACCAAAATAAGTGGTAATCACTCATGTTTGGAAACCTGCAGAGACATCCCATTATAAATTATGATACAGTTCCAAGTTAAACGTTTCCCCGTATAATACATACTGCACTGCCACCCTCCAACTTCACTCAAGTGTTATCTACAGAAAAGAGCTCTTGAATTTTGTATAAATATTTTGAAATGATTGGATGAAAGGTACCATAAATTCAGGAAAATACCAAAATAGTTTTAACATTCTCTGGTCTTTAACAAAAGTCTCAATCTATTTAAAAAAATAAAATAAAATAAAGGACAAAGTTAAAAGGTACTTCAGAGGCAACTTTATGAAAGTTCCTATATCTATGTAAGATTATCAGAGAATCCCATTTTTGCTAAATTCTCCAGGTAATAATAAACATATTATCTAGTCAATAATAGCTTAGATACATTCTTAGCAAACAGCTTAGATACATTACTACAATTTTAGCTTTGTACTTTTGCAGATGAACCACAGGCAAACATTATGATGAAAGCTTTTAGTTTTCTAGAGAAACTGGCAAGGGAATAAGGGGACTTTTTTAAAGTAGGTTTTCTATATTTTGGTAAGAATATGGCCCAGATCAGTTCAAACACATACTTGATTAATTTACTACACAAACTTGGCATACACATTTATACCAGAGCCTCATCATTAAAAAAAGACAATAAAAATCCAGATTTTCAATTTCCCTCAGCAATTCACAGAACGCATTAAGAAATCCAACCTGTCAACTTCTGGTGAGAGCTTCTCGTGAGATCTTCTGGTGAGATCATGAAGGGATTAATTAGTTGTGAGACAGGGAGAGTATTCCAGGCAGAAATAACAGCAAGTGCCAAGAAGGGGAGGCAAATGTAAGGGCAAGAGACTTCAGCATCCTTTTCCATTTAAGCCTTATCACAACCATGACTAGAGTACCTTTGATGATGGCTATCATTTTTAGCACAGGATTAAGCTCTTTAGATAGAACGCTCCTTTAACTTGCAGAGCAGTGTATGCGCTATGAACTATTATTACTCCCACCTTGTAGATGAAGAAGCTAGCATTCAGTGAAGATATGTAAACTGATAATTCTAAAATGGGGATAAACTGGGATTTACAATCAATACCTGTGTGACTACAAAGCCCGAGCTCTTAGGTTACTAAGAACTTGAATGTTATGCTAAGAATTTTTAACCCTTTTTATTTGGATCCAAAAGTCAGTTTGGATAATGAGCCAATACTATTTGAAATTTCTAGTTCTTTAACAAAATTCAATTTGAAATGTTCTTTTTTATAACAGTTGTGAGATATAATTCATAAACCATGTAATATATCCATTTAAAGTACAGAATTCAATGTTTTTAATATATTCAAAGACATATGTAACCACCTCCAAAATCAATTCGAGAATATTTTCATCACTTCACAAAGAAACCCCCATACCTTTTACCAGTCACTTCCCATTTCTTCCCAAGTCTCCTAGCCCTAGGCAATCTCTAATGTGCTTTCTGCCTCTACAGTTTTATTTATTCTGGATACTTCATATACATGGAACTATATATATATATATAGTCTATTGTGAATTGTTTCCTTCACTGAGCATACATAAAATTTTCAAGGTTCATTCATGTGGTAGCATGAATCAGTATTTCAGTCCTTTCCATGGTCAAATGATATTCCCTTGCATGGATATGCCAATACCTCTCAGTCTTGATTATTATAGTTTTGTAATAAGTTTGAAAATTGAGAAGTGTGAGTCTTCCAACTTTGTCCTTTTTAAATACTGTTTTAGTTATTCCGAGTCCTTTGAATTTCCATATGGATTTTAGTGTTAGTGTGTTAATTTTTACAGAGGAGGTAATTGGGTTTTGCTAGTGATTGTACTGAATCTGTGGGTCCATTTGAGGATTGCTGACATCTTAAGAATAATAAGTCATCTGATCCATGGACACAGGATTTCTTTCTATTTAGGTGTTTATAAATTTCTTCCAATAATGTTTTGTAGTTTTCAGTTTTGTATTCATTTTGTTAAATTTGTTCCTAAGTACTTTATCCTTTTTTATTTTACTGTGAATGTAATTGTTTTTCCTATAATATCAGATTGTTAATTTCATATGTCATTTTTCAACCATATTTTCAGTAGTTAATTCTTAGGGATCTTAAAATGATTTTTGAGTTTTTATTTGCTTTCCTCATTTTACTCCTTATCAGAAGACTGTCATTTTTGGGGGAAGAACGATGCAAAATCATAGAACATGATTTTATGAGACGCTAGAGGTCATTTTGTCCAACCACGCCAAACGTGCAGGTGAAGAAAGAGAGGCAAAGAGAGGCTGAACGACAGCCAGGGCAAGGAGTCCATCTCCCTTGCTTTCTAGTCTCTTGCTGCTTTCACTGGCCCACAGTGCACAGTGGGAATATTCCTCTTCAGTTTAGATTGTTTAAATGGTTGTGAATTATAGCATATGCAGATAATGGAACCCTCATAATTATTTTAAATACATACTTGATTTTTAAGAGCCTTAAACTAGAAGGCCCTAGTTAGGGGCAGGACCAATAAATGAAAAGTTAGCCCAATGAACTGAGCAGAGGGAAGGTGTTGGTTACTGGCTGTGTTAGCTTGCGCAAACCATTTAACAGTTCTGAATTTAGTCTTCTCTGTAAACTACAAGTATATTAATATTTTTAATGCCTAATCACAAGATACACTGATGTAAATGAAACAACATGTAGAACATAAATCACTACAGAAATGTAAGGAATTAATATCCTTGTTTGTAAAGTAAGTATATTTAAAGTACTTATCACACAGATTTGGTATTTGAGAAAATCTGGGTAATACAATTAGCAAGTGCTCAATAAAAGTTAGTCATTATTATAATTATAACATTAAAATGTTGATGATATCTATAATTAAGCCTCAATGAAAAGTACAGCTTTCTTAGTTCTTTTATGACAAGTTCTCTTACTTCGCTGATTTTCAAAGTCTAAGATTGAAAATAGATCTAAATAAACAGTAGCAGCCAAAGGCAGGCTTGTGGCCTCACACAGATGAAGCATTAATAAACATATCTTGAATCATTTTGGGTAAGTTTTCCAATGTAAATTCATTATACCGAGAAAGAAGAGAGCAACTACATAATTGCAAGCCAATAAGAAACAAATCAATAAAGAAGGGTTTTAGTCCGAGCATTAGTTTTAAGACTGAGAACATGAATTTTTCTAGCACTGATAGAATGAACAGAACAGATGATCTGTTTCAGCAAGATAGCAGACAAGAAAAACATCATGATAGGCTGGATTAAATATTATCATTTCTTTAAATCCAGCTGAGTCTCCAAGAAACAAAGGGAAACCTGCAGGTGAAGAGAAAATTGATCACTAGAGCAAAGATCATGGGTGGGCAATGATTAAAGTAGGGGGTTTTGGGTGGGAGTGGGAAACCAAGAAACAGGCTTAGGATAAGATCTTTGAGGTGGAATATTGGAACTAAGGCCAACATATTACATTAGTTTTCAATAATTCTGTTACTTTTATGAGTGCTTTTATCTTAAACACATGGTTTAACTTTTCAGTTGTGTTATCTATAAAGTGGGATAATGCACACTTTCCTAAGTATCAGACGAGAAACTACATCCATCTGTAAAGCACTCGACCAATGTAACTTCTATTAGTAGTAATAGTTACTGCTTCAGATATTTTCATTGTGGTTAATTTTTCAAAATAATGAAGGTTTTTTCTTTTGCATTTCTCTTTATATGACCTTCTCCACAGTAAGCCCAAGTAGGGGGAAGATCAGAAGAACTAGATCAGGAATTTAAAAATAAACAATTAACATTCACTCACTATAATTCATAATAGGATTTTGTAACAAGACAGTAGGTTTGAAAGCAACTCTGAAGTCCTCATAGAGAAATAATTTTCTAAGTAACTGTGGCATATCAAAACTCAAGGTCATCATGGATCAGAGCTTCCCCTGGAGAAGCCCTTCAGGCTTTGGTGCCAGGGACAAGGCTGTGGTCCTGTTATAAAAGTACATGAAGGAATGGAAGGGAAGGGAAGGGTCAAAGCCCACCCTCTCAAGGTTAGTTGAAAGGGAACTGAGTAGACACAGGAGAGATGATCCTTTGATGTTGTGGGACCAATGCATCTGAGACAAGATAATGAGTCAAAGCAATTGGAAAAAGTACAGAGAAGAGGAGTCTTTACCCTTACTCATGGTTTAGAGTCTAAAGTGATCTCTTTAGGATGCCACCCAGAGCATTCTGGGTGATGTACATGAAGATAGCTAAGTCAGGAATCAAGGTGAGGAGCACAGGGCAGTGAACATACTTTTGAGTCTCCTGCAGGGCATGAACAGTAGCATGAGAACCAACTGGTGAACCATGGGAACCTGAGGTGGTAGGGAGGAGGACTCCCTGTAGCTGAGGCTTGGGGGATAAGACCACATAGGTTACACTTAGATTGGGTGGAGGGTTTATCTTTATAGTCTTAATGGCAGTGAGGAATGGAGTGAAGCAAACTCACTCAGAGTGCCATCAGTGCTGATCAAACCTAAAGGACAGAGAAGGCTGTGACCTATACTAGCAGCAGATACCGGTAAGAGCCACCCTGGCATGAGACCCACCTGTGTGGCTAACAGACAAGGGAGCACTCATACCAGCAACTGTGGAGCTGAGACCAACAGGTCCAGAGTGTACCACATGGGCAGAGGACTCCAGGTGCCTCTCTGTCAACACAAGTTCAAATAAGCCATAGTTGCCATTCCCCACATATGCTTAAATGCCATCTTAAAGATAACAAGATGAAATGGTATACCTAAAAAACTACCCTCAAAATTATTTACAGCAGATACTAAATTACCTTTTTAAATTTCATCTGTTCCTCTTGGGGAAAATAAAATTTAACCTTTAAAGATGGTATTAATTTCTTGTGGCTGCCATCATAAAGTACCACAAACTGGGTGGCTTAAAACAATAGTGATTAATCCTCTCACAGTTTTGGTAGCCAGAAGTCTGAAATCCAGCAGGGCCATGCTCACTCTGGAGATTCTAGGGGAGAATCCATTCTAGCTTCTGGTGGTTGCTGCTTCCTTCATCTGTGGCTGCATCATTTGAATCTCTGCCTTCATAATCACA
Source organism: Myrmecophaga tridactyla (assembly GCA_004026745.1). Lineage (NCBI taxonomy): Eukaryota > Metazoa > Chordata > Mammalia > Pilosa > Myrmecophagidae > Myrmecophaga > Myrmecophaga tridactyla. The sequence continues at coordinate 18,702 of PVIY010032744.1, forward strand.
TGGCTTTCTCCTGTGTGTCTGTGCCTCCTGTTGTGCCTCATGTAAGGACATTTATCACTGAATTAGGGCCCACTTTGATAATCCAGGATAATCTTCTCATCTCTAGATCCTTAATTTAATTATATCTGCAAAGACCCTTTTTCCAAATAAGTCACATTCACGGTTTCAGGAATTGGAACTTTTTTTTTTGGTCCACCATTCAACACAGTACAAGGACAAAGGGTTAGAATATTTGAGAATATATAAGACATAACTCTGGTAATTGTTATATTATTTTAAAATCTTCTTAAGGGTAACTGTATATCCTTCATGGGCACAACAGCCAATAGTCTCCAGTTGCACAAGATTAATTTAAATATGATAAAGTAAGTCCCACCCCCACCCCATTTAGCTCTGTAAATTTACATCAGTTAGTATGAATAGCTCCCTTAGTCTAGTCTCTTTCTTCAGGCAATCTACATCTATTTATAATTTTGAACTGCAAATGCTGTGTATATCCTTATGTTTACCAACTTCCTTGCTCATCATTTATTCCTGCATCTTTCTTCTGGCATAATTTTCTTTCTTCTTAAAATACATCTTTAAGAAGTTCCTTTAAGGTAGAGAAACTGCCACACTCACATTTAAAAGGTAGTTTTGTTGAGTACACTATTCTAGGTTGCAAATTTCCTCTTAGTATGCTAAGAATATTAATCTCCTGTCTTCTGGTTTTCATTTTTGCTTCCAGTCTAATTGTCATTCCTTTGTGGGTAGTTTTACCTTCCAATCCTCTTATTATTATTATTTTAAAATATATTTTTCATCTCTTCGCCCTTCTCTGTAAAAAATTTGGGCAATTTTCTTAGAGCCATCTAATTTCTCTTCAGCAGTCTAATCTTATATTTAAGCCAGCCATTTAGTTTTTAACTTACATTTAAAAACTTAATTACATTTGACATATCTAGAGGTCCTTTTGGCTCACTTTCAAATCTGCCTGGGCATTTTTATATTTGGTTGTCGCTTGCTTATTTACGTTTTTCATGTGTGATTTCATGTTTTATTTGTTTAAGAATGCCTTAGTTACTTCCTATTCTGAATCTGGTAATATCAATATTTGAAGTTCTTGGGGATTTAATTTCTTACTTTTGTATCTATTGACTCTGACTTATGGTGATTTGTTTCCGTGTGTTTTGAATGATATTAAGAATTCATGTTTCTTAATCTGACCCGCTGGAAACCAGGGAACCTCATTGAAGATAAAAGTTTACTGCTGGGAGGGTCTGTGTTTGTGTCTGGTAGATCAATGAGGTACCAACACCCAGGACTCTTTGTTTCCTTCCATCATCTCCAGGTTAAGAAGGTTCTGAGATTCCATATTGGTGCCTTCCAAGACCAGAATCTGAGCTGATTTTAAATTAAAGAGACTGTGTATTACCTATGCCCTGTTAATGTTACTACAGCACACTAATGTACAGGAGTAGGCAAACATTTTGATATCCTCAGTATTCCCCAATTACCCAGTGGGAAGGGAACTGTCAGGAACAAGATAGATTTAGAGAACTAAAGAAACTGTATTTGCACTGTATGATGTGGATAATATGAGAGTAATTGTGCCATCCTAAGTACAAGTTTATTTTTATTTTCACTTTAGATGTTCAGAATAATTTGCCTTTTATGTTTTATGTTATATGGAGTATATGTGTAGTGTGGGTAAATGTATACAACAGGAACAAATCTAAAACTTGTCTCCATTTTTTGCACACACAAGTTCTCTGATTCAAATTAAATGGCCTGTAATGATTTTTCACATAACAAGCAAACTATACTTTTCTCCTTATGAAATCTGGAATCACAAGATCATCTTGTCTTTGTGGCTCTACCCCTTCACGATGGACCTCACTTCCTGTGCGGACAGATTCAAGGCTGCTGGGAGACCACTCCAACCAGCAGCACCACGAGGTGAATTTAACACAGCACTGAAGCCAAATTCTTAACTTCCCGACTTTGTTCTTATGCCTAATCCTTATATTAAAATTTAATATATGCACATTCATGGCCAACTTGAACTTTCTACTATAGTATCATAAAGTACACTGACATAATATTCTAATGTTCAAATACCTTCCAAAACAAAAGTTGAAAAAAAGGAGAACTGATAGATTTTATAATTCATTATATCTTATATTACCAGCATTAACTTGAAATAATGGAATTGCCTTTAAGACATAAATAGCAGCACATTTATTAAAATGAATGCATTTGATCAGATATTAAATTATAATCTTTACCACAATGTATCACTTCAATAGAGATTTTTAAAAATATATAAAAATTGGACATCCAAAAATAAAAATAAAAAAACAAAAGAAAAAAGAAACAAACAAACAAAAATTATTGGACATCCTCTCATGATCAAGCAAATGAAGAAACTTTGAGGGGATACACTAAGTCTTACTATGGACAACTCTTCTGTTTATCATATTAAGTAGAATTACTTTTTTTCAAATTCATATTTGCCTACAGTCCTCTATTATACTAATTCCTAAGAAGCAATGTAACACTGAGTGTGTTGTAATTTATACTGTTTGTGTACATACATGTGTAAATGATTGTACATGTGTGTGTCTATAAATATATGTAAAATTTAACCTGGTAGTACTCCGAAAATATGTAAAGTAACCATAATTTCTCTAATAAAAATTCTATTCCACTACCGAGTACTTCATCTACAAGTTTTAGATTTAAAGATTTTTTGGGAGTTGATAAACTGCAAAGGCAGTTTGGACGATATTCATTGGAAAACAAAAGTCATTCCAACTTATTCTGAACCCCACATGAACTTATGCCTTGGGGCCCTGCAGTTCTCCCTGCTCTACCATCTGCAGCTCCGACGCACGCGGTCTTCTCAGGCTGCCCTGCTGAGATCTGCCTGGGCCATGGCTTGGAGCAGATAGGGTGTAGAAAGAAAAGACACTGAGAATGTCATGGCTGACTGACTACACCACTGAGATCAGAGAGATTATACCTCATTTGTTCACCACGCACTGCCAAAAGCAACACTGTTTAACTGCAGGTACTCAAAGTCCAACAGGCATGTTTAAAGAAATCTCAGGCTTAAAAGAAGACCATTCACAATGCGCATTTGTTGGGGAGAGCTACCACCTTTTGGTAACTATTTATAAATATGTGTTTAAAGAGAAAGGTTCAAACTATTTTGCTATTTGCACCAAATGCTTAATGTATGTTTTACTAATAGATAAGTCAAATTCATAAATCCCAACCACAGCACTACTGACATTTAGGGAGGATAATTTGTTGTTGGGGGAAGGGGGCACTGCTTTGTGCATTATATAGTGTTAAGGAGCATTTGTTGGCTCCCTCCCCCTCCACTGTGACAACCAAAAATGTTTCCAGACATTGTTTTCTGGGGGGGGGGATCTGCACCCCATTGGGACCCATTGCCTTAGTTAAACAAATCAACTCTGATGAAGACAAAATATTGCAAAGTTAAAACCAAATATATATGTATATTAGCTTAAACATATAAGCTGATCTAAACCACAGACATAAGAATAATCCACAGTTCTATTTTAAGTATTTCTATTATTTGACAAACTAACCAAAGTATTATTAAACTAATAAACATAAAATATTTACCTGGGGTGAGTCCTCATTCTAAAGTCAATCTTAATATATGAGTCTGGTCTTCAAAGGAGGGGTCTTGGCTGAATGAACACATTTGGGAATCATCACGGTTGGATGGTTGAGACTATTATCCAAGAGAGAGAATTAGCTGAGACCACCAAGAGAGAGAATTAGGCAAGAAAATAGAAATGGTCTATGAACTGAGTTCACTACAATACTTAGAGGTCAAACAGATGAGGAAGAACCAGCAAAGAAGAAGGAAAACAAGTAAGCAGTAAGGCTGAAGGAAAACCAAGAGTGTGGTGTTACCCTGAAAGTCTGAAAAAATGTGTTTCAAGGAGGGAATATTCAATGAATGAAGACTGAAGAATGACCCCTGGATTGGTTATTTTGATTAGAAGAGTTTCAGAGGAGTGGGGACAAAAGTTCGATTGGTGAAGGTTCAAGATAGACTGGTGAGCAAACTCTGGTAGTTAAAATCTAGAGTATAGGTTACCAGCAGATGGAAAGAGGGCAGAAAATGGTCAGATGATGCTTGAGGACGTATAAAGAATGTTTAAGGAGATAAGACAGTAAATATTTTGGAAATGTAGAGGTATAGTACAATATTGTAAGTGTAATTAACAATGCTGAGTGGTTGAAAGAGGAAGTCTATGGCTGTATCTATGTCACTAGAAGGGAAAGCTAGAGGATAAACCATAGCAAAACCTGATGTGGATGATGACTATGTTAATTGTACAAATGTAAAAAAGCTCTCACCTGAACTAAAACAAATGTACATCACTATTACAGGTGTTAATAATAGGGTGGTATATGGGAAAAATACAATTAATGCAAACCAAGGACTATAGCTAACAATAACAGTGTAATAGTCTTTCATCAATTGTAGCAAAGGTACTATACCAAAGCCACCTGTAAATAAGGAGTATGGGATTTTTTTTTCCCCAGAGAAATGAGAATTTTCTCAATTGATTGTGGTGGTAAATACATAACTATGTGATTATGCCAAGAGCCACTGATTGTACTTTAGATAATTAAAAAAAAAATGTCCTAGTAAGTGTATTTAAACTTTTTTCATTATAATTTAATAAATATGCCCATAATTACATTTAAAAAGAAAGGGGGGAGGATGGCAGAGAGATTTTAGAGGCAATAACTGGTATGAACAACTTTTTTGAGGAGTTCTGCTGTAAGATAAAGAAAGAAGTGAGGTTGAGAAGACTATTTCAAGATGGAAGAAAAAGCAGCATTATCTGTATGGGAAGGGAAAAATCTAGTGATGACAGAAAATTCCTGGAGTCATGTCTTTGAGGAGGTGATAACAGAGAGGAGCTCCTGGAAAAATGATGAGTTGGCCTCTTTGAAAGAAGCACAAACACTCCATACAAGTAAACAGGAGAGAAGGTAGAAAGAGGACACAAACACAGATAGGCAGTTTGGAGATATTCTCTTCAGAAGGCTTCCATTCCACCTCTCAAATTTTAAATATAAATATCCCCATGTCTGACCACAATATTTTAATCTTCCATTTCCATTATGATTTTACTCTCATGATTCCACTGCACTTATTCTTCAAACACATTATAAATCCCAGTCTTCTGATGATTCAGGGGTATATAATAATTCAGGTACCCCTACTCTTTATTATCTTCCTTTTTATATTATGAGCCATTGTTTCCATCACTTTGCTGCTAATGTCCTTGGCTCTAGCTCTGCAAACCACACATTCTGCAAAACCTCAAATCAATTGTCTACCCACTGTCTTTTCTCCCATGAGGTACAGGAGAACAATCACATGCCTACTCTAATCATACTCTCCAACTCAAGCTGAGCTCTTACTGTCTGGCAATCATTTTGTGTGCCCTACTCTTCCTGTTTACCAGGTATGATAAAACCTTGCCCTCTCATCCTAGTCTATTTTTACCTTGAGTTGACCCAACTTTCTGGATTTCAATACTTGCTGAATAACATCACACTACGTAGTTGCCCTAGCAGTGATCATTGACTCCTTTCTCATTAATTTTCTCCACAGTTAACTGCTATTCAAGTATATTGACTCTACTTCTTCAACACTCCGAAATAATTCCCAGATTCACCTTTAAGAGACCATAATTGGTCTGCAGTACCTCCAATGGACATTTTTTTGTTTTGTTTTGCATGGGCAGGCACTGGGAAACAAACCCGCCCAATAGATGTTTTTGTGTTGTCTTTTCTTTTAGTCTGATTCTAATAGAAGAGGCAGGAATCTGCCATCTGGTTCCAACAACTTACTCAAGAGGATGGGCCTAACCCATGCTGGATCCCAGAAATTGCACTCTCCTGGCCACAACGACTGCTGAAGGACTGGGTACCTGATCAAGGAAGGCCAGCTATAGTCATTCCCTAGGGTTTTTCCTAATGCAAAGTTGGAAATGGAGTTGGGAGAAAAAAACTTTTTTCCTTAGAGTGGCGAGACTGAAGCTGTTACTGATCACAGTTCTGACTTCATAGATGAAAAGGTTTGAAAAGATGAGGCCTATACAGAAAAGAGAATCCCAAAGATTTGAGTTTCTGGTCTCAGCTTTCCCTGAAGTCAGCTAGATACAGCCCTGCAGCTCCCACACTTTGGTAACATCAGTCCAACTTCATTTAATTATTTTGCTTGAGCCTAGTGTGAGTTTTTGTCATTTCTAAAGAAAGAGTCCTGACAGAGGCACGAGTCTCACCTCAGCTGACCATTTCATTTGGTCCAGGATCTTGCCATTTTCTTTTCTGTACCACTGCCATGGCTACCAGATACTCTTGTTGCTCTGGGTTTCTTTTCCCTCCAATCTAGCCTAAAACTGTAGTTTCTAAATGCAAATCCAATCCTCAACTCTCCCTTTCTTCAATGGCTCTAGAATAGAAAGAAACAAGAATATTGCTATATTCAAGAATATAGAAGCTAAAATATTCCTCCAGGAGCTGTTGCCTGCATCTGCTAGCTTTTCCTCATGCCCTTTTCCCAGTGGCACAGTTCTCCCAGCCCCACCTAACTGTGTGCAGTTCCCTCAGCAAGCCCAGGCCAGTTCTCCTTCTCTGAGCATCCCCTTCTCTTTGTGAGAAACATCTCTATCCACATTTTTCTTCCCAAATGCCAAACTTCAAGAAGGGAGGATTTCCTGAGTCTCCCCCTACTGAGGGGTGAGCTACCTCTCTCCCATCTTCCCAGTCATCCCATGCATATGTCTACCTGTTCTTATCACAATCCATTGTAGCTTTTGGTTTACTTATCTGTCATTCACAGTTGTAAGCTTTTTAAAGACAAGTATTAAATTCTTTGTCTCTTTTATCAGTGTACCCCAGAAAATCCTTATTCAATATTGTTGGGTGGGATCTTTTTTTTTTTTTTGCATAGGCAGGCACCGGGAATTGAATGCAGGTCTCCAGCATGGCAGGCAAGAACTCTGCCTGCTGAACCACCATGGCCCACCCTGGGTGGGATCTTCTGGATTAAGCTGTTTCTATGGAGATGTGACCCACCCAATTGTGGGTGGGCCCTTTTGATTAGGTGGTTGCCATGGAGATTTGTTTCCATCCATTCAAGGTGGGTTGCTTACTGGAGTCTTTTAAAAGGAAACCATCTGAAAAAAGCTTCATAGCTGACAGATCCAAGAGGAGATCCAGACATTTGGAAATACTGAAAATGTTCCCAGGAGAGCTGTTTTGAAATCAAAAGCCAAGATCCCAGCAGATGCCAACCACATGCCTTCCCAGCTGATGGAGGTGTTTGGATCCATCAGTCTTTCTTGAGTCAAGGTATTTTTCCCTGGATGACTTAGTTTGGACATTTTTATAGTCTTGGAAGTATAAACACACAACTTAATAAATTCCATTTTAAAAATATTTTTACTGATAAAACTTAACATGCAAACATTCCTAACATACAAACATTTCATACATGGTGTACAGTCAATGGCTCCCAATATCATCACATAGTTGTGTATTCATCATCATGATCCTCTTTTGACCATTTGCATCACTCCAGAAAGATAAAAAAAAAAAAGAAAAACCTCACACATACCTCTTACCCCTCCCTCTCACTGACAACTAGTATTTCCATGTACCCAATTTATTTTAACCTTTGTCCGCCCATTATTTGCTTATGTTTTATCCATATTTTTTACTCATCTGTCCATACCCTAGATAAAAGGAGCATCAGACAAAAGGTTTTCACAATCACACAGATACACTGTAAAAGCTATTATCATTATACAATCATCTTCAAGAAACATGGCTACTGAAACACAGCTCTATAGTTTCAGGTACTTCCCTCTAGCCACTCCAATATACCATAAACTAAAAAGGAATATGTATATAATGCATAAGATAACCTTTCAACTCTGTTTGAAATCTCTCAGCCACTGAAATTTTATTTTTTCTCATTTCTCTCTTCCCCATTTTGGTCAAGGTTTTCTCAATCCCTTAACACCACGGGGGATTTCTGTCCCATATTGCTGGGTAGCTGTACACCCCTGGGAGTCATTACCACGTAGGCAGGGAGGACAGTGAGTTTACTTGCCATGTTAGCTTACAGAGAGAGGCCACATCTGAGCAATAAAAGAGGTTCTTTAGGGGTGACTCTTTGGCCTAATTTTAAGTAGGCTTAGCCTATCCTTTGTAGGAATAAGTTTCTTAGGGGTGAACCCTAAGATCGAGGGTTTGGTCTATTGATTTGATTGTCTCCACTGTTTGCAAGAATATAAAAAATTCTCCAAATGAGGAAGTTGAATATTTCCCCCTTTCTCCCCATTCCCCCAAGGGGACTTTGCAAATATTTCTTTATTCACTGTCCAAATCACTCTGGAATTTATTGCAGCATCACACTAACCTGGATAAATGAACAAAATCACATGCCCTATTCAAGATTCCACGTACTTATGGTGTTCAGCTAAACTGACCACACAAGTTAAATTAGGAAATGCACTTATATATCTTAGTCCTATACATATCATTTCATTAATATCTCTACTTAATTCCTGATCACTTTTTCAACTTTTTAAACAGTTCCTGTATTTGATACTGCTGACTTTCATAGCTTCAGATCTCTAACTCTGAGTCTCAAGTGTCACATAAATACCCACAGTTTCTGGGAAAGACGACATTATGTACAAACAGCTCAACATCTCAGAATTTAGAATAAATTCCTTTTCTAAAAGCTACTCCATTTCTCATATATTGCATTCTGGCCACTTTAGCAAATGAAAACAACCAGGATCTAGAACAGTGCCCATCACATGACAGGTGTTCACTAAGCATTTACTGAATAGGGAGGGAGGTTAAGTAGGACTATTTAACAGTTTAAAGAATAAGATATACATTCATTTATAAATTTAGTATATTATTGAGCTCTTTTACTTCTTCTGCCAAAATTTCAGATTCTCCAGAATAATTAAAATCTTAAACTGTATATTTGTTTTACAAGGACACACACATGAATAAGCATAAAGATAAAATCACAGACACTGGGGAATGGCAAGGAAATCATCTAGACTTACCAGGCAGCTTATCTCTTCCGAGAACCCATAGTCAGATTCTTTTCTCTGACTATTTGTAAGGATCTCTGGATACTACTTGTACTTCTACAGTGAGATGTGGGGGACAGGGACGGAGAGATGAGGGTTATAATGCTGTTATGGGAGAGTATCAAGTTCAATACCTTCAATTTATATCAGAATGGACAACTCATGAGAAATAATGTAGAGATGTGTATCACCTTTTGAAATCAACTTCATTTCTGTAGAAATGATTTATTAACATTTTAAAAAGTTACTAATCCTACATCATTCTATATTATAAGTGGGTTATGTTTTAGAGTTGATACACTGAGCTATTTTATAGAAAGACAATGTCCATGATTATACTTGATAATGCTCAACATACTAAAATTTCTTGGATTAAGTTTTCTCTAACTTCCATCTCATCTCAGAACTGTACTGATAATTAAGAAGTTAAGCAGGGGATTAAGCAGCTTGGAGGGGCCAAGATGGCGGCTTAGCAATGTGCGCGTTTTAGTTCATCCTCCAGAACAACTACTAGATAACCAGAAACAGTACAGAACAGCTCCCGGAACCACGATAGTGACCAGACACACAGCATGCCCAGGTCTGGAGCAGCTAGACCGACTGCAAGTCTCCGGAACCGTGAGTTCCCCAAGCCGCGGCGGCCGGCACCCGGCGCCCCTCCCCCATAGTCGGCTTCTCGGAGGGAAAGGAAAGAGTAGCAGGGACTGAGTCCAACCAAGCACCAATTGTGGCATTAATAAACAAATTCTGATTACTAAAAATAGGACCCCAGCTCACGCGAAACTGGGCAAGTCAGAAGTCGCTTATTGGGCTAACCGAAAAAGAGGAAACGGGACAAAA
>PVIY010032745.1:0-28705 GCA_004026745.1 Myrmecophaga tridactyla
ACAAGAAATACTAAAGGGAGTTCTGCCAGCTGAAAAAAAGAGACAGGAGCGGGATGTCTGGAGGCTAGGACACAGAATTGAAGAGTACCGGTAAGGGTAACGTAAAGATAAAAAAAGAAAGAGGGAAAAGAATATATAGACCTGGTAAATAAAATAAAAAGGATAAGATGGTGGGAAATGCTTTTTCAGTAATAACTTTGAATGTTAACAGATGAAATTTACCAATTGAAAGAAATAGATTGGCAGAATGTATTAAGAAATATAATCCAGCTATATGCTGCTTATAAGAGACTCATCTTAGACACAAGGGTACAAATAGATTGAAAGTGAAGGGATGGAAAAAGATGCTCCATGCAAGTTGTAACCAAAAGAAGGCGGGAGTAGGTTCACTAATATCAGATGAAATAGACTTTAAATGATGTAGAGACATCATAAAAGACAAAGAAGGACACTATATATTAATAAAAGGGACAGTTCACCAAGACGAAATAATGATCATCAATGTCTATACTCTCAATCAAGGAGTTCCAAAGTACATGAGACAGACATTGGCAAAACTGAAGGGACTGATAAGATGTTCCAACAATAATAGTAGGAGACTTCAATACACCACTCTCTTCTATAAATAGAACAACCTGACAGAAAATCAACAAGGAAACAGAGAAGTTAAATAACTTGATAAGTATGCTGGTTTGAAAGGATGTATGGGCCCTACAAAAGCCATGTTTTAATCAAAATCCCATTTTGTAAAGGCAGAATAATCCCTATTCAATGCTGTATGTTTGAATCTGTAATTAGATCATCTCCCTGGAGAGGTAACCCAATCAAGAGTGGTTGTTAAGATGGATTAGGGGAGAGGTGTCTCCACCCATTTGGGTGGGTCTTGATTGGTTTACTGGAGTCCTGTAAAAGAGGAAACATTTTGGAGAATGAAGAAAGCTAGCAGATGATGCCATGCTCACCATGTGCCCTTCCAGCTGAGAGAGAAACTGTGACTGTGTTCACCATGTGCCTTCTAATTTGAGAGAGAAACCCTGGACTTCATCAGCCTTGTTGAACCAAGGTAACTTTCCCTGGATACCTTTGATTGGACATTTCTATTGACTTGTTCTAATTGAGACATTTTCTCAGCCTTAGAACTGTAAACTAGCAACTTATTAAATTCCCCTTTTTAAAAGCCATTCCGTTTCTGGCATATTGCATTCCAGCAGCTAGCAAACTAGAACAATAAGTGAATTAGACCTAACAAACATATATAGGTTATTGCACCCCAAAACACCAGGATATACATTCTTCTCTAGTGCTCATGAAACATTCTCCAGGATAGATCATATGCTGGGGCACAAAACTGGGCTGTATAAATGTAAAAACATTGAAAGAATTCAAAGCACTTTCTTTGATCCCAATGGAATGAAGCTAGATCTCAATTATCACCAAAGAGCGAGAACATTCACAAATATATGGAGGTTAAATAACACAATCTTAAACAACCAGTGCGTCAAAGAAAAAATTGCTAGAGAAATCAGTAGCTATCTGGAGATGAACGAAAATGAGAATACAACATATCAGAACTTATGGGATGTGGCAAAGGCTGTGCTGAGAAGGAAGTTTATTGCCCTAAATGCTTGTATTAAAAAGCAAGAAAGCAAAAATTGAGGACTTAACTGTCCACCTGGAGGAACTTGAGAAAGAACAGCAAACTAACCCCAAAGAAAATAGAAGAACAGAAATAACAAAGATAAAAGCAGAGTTAAATGAATGGGAGAACAAAAGAACAATAGAAAGAATCAATAAAACCAGAAGTTGGTTCTTTGAGAAAATCAATAAAATTGATGGGCCACTGGCAATACTGGCAAAGAAAAAAAGAGAGAGGATGCAAATAAGTAAAATCAGAAAGGAGAAGGGGTATGTTACCACAGATCCTGAAGAAATAAAAGAAGGCATAAGAGAATGCTATGAACAACTATATGCCAACCAACTAGACAATTTAGATGAAATGGACAAATCCGTGGAAACACACAAACAAGCTACACTGATTCATGAAGAAATAGAAGATCCCAACAAACCAATCACAAATAAGGAAATTCAATCAGTCATCAAACATCTTCCTACGAAGAAAAGCCCAGGGCCAGATGGCTTCACAGGGGAATTTTATCAAACATTTCAAAGAGAACTAACACCAATCCTGCTCAAACTTTTCCAAAAAATTGAGCTAAAAGGAATACTACCTAACTCATTTTATGAAGCTAATATCATTTTAATACCAAAACGGGTAAAGATGCTATAAGAAAGGAAATTTTCAGGCCAATCTCCCTAATGAACGTAGATGCAAAAATTCTCAGCAAAATACTAGCAAATCAAATCCAATAACACATTAAAAGAATGATATAACACAACAAGTGGGGTTTATACCAGGAATGCAAGGATGATTCAAAACAAAAAAATCAATTAATGTAATACAGCACATTAACAAATTGAAAAGGAAAAAATCACATGATCATTTCAATTGATGTTGAAAAAGCATTCAACAAAATTCAACATCCTTTTCTGATAAAAACACTTCAAAAGACAGGAGTCAAAGGTAACTTCTTCAGTACGATAAAGGGCATATATGAAAAACTGATAGCCAGCATTGTACTCAATGGAAAGAGACTGGAAGCTTTCCTCTAAGATCAGGAATGAGACAAGGATGCCCACTGTCACCACTATTATTCAACACTGTGCTAGGCATTCTAGCTAGAGCCATCAGGCAGGAAAAAGAAATAAAAGACATCCAAATTGGAAAGGAAGGAGTAAAACTTTCATTATTTGCAGATGACATGATACCATACTTGGAAAATCCTGAGAAATCTACAACAAAGTTACTTGTGCTAATAAACAAATAAAAAAAATAATTTTATATTATTAAGGAAAAATTTCCATTCAAAATAGCAGCTAAAAGAATCAAGTACTTATGAATGATTTCTTTTATTATGAACAACAAACATACAAACATTCTTGACAAACAAACATTCTTGACATGGTTACAATCAATGGCTTACAATATCATCACATAGTTTAATATTCATCACCATGATTATTTTTTTGAACATTTGCATCTCTCCAGGAAAAGAAAAAAAATAGAAAAAACTCATACATGCTGTACCCCTTACCCCTCCCTCTCATTGACCACTAATATTTCAATCTACTTAATTTATTTTAACCTTTGTTCCCTCTATTATTTGTTTACTTTTTATCCATATTTTTTACTCATCTGTCCATACTGTAGATAAATGGAGCGTCAGACACAAGGTTTTCAGAATCACAGTCACACTGAGAGTTATTTCATACAATAACATTCAAGAATCTAGGCTACTGGAATACAGCTCTAGAGTTTCAGATACTTCCCTCTAGCCACTCTAATACACCATAAATTAAAAAGGGTATATCTATATAATGCATAGAAAAAGCTTCCAGGATAATCTCTCCACTCTGAAATCTCTCAGCCACTGACATTTTATTTTGCTTCATTTCTCTCTTCCCCCTTTTAGTTGAGAAGGTTTTCTCAATCCCTTGATGTTGAGTCCCAGCTTATCCTAGGATTTCTGCTCCACATTTCCAGGGAGGTTTACACTCCTGGGGGTCATGTCCCACATAGAGGTAGGGAGGGCAGTGATTTTGCTTGCTGTGTCGGCTGAGAGAGAGGCCACATCTGAGCAACAAAAGAGGTTCTCTGAGGAAACCTATCCTTTGCTGGGATAGGTTTCATAGGGGCAAACCTTAAGGTTGAGGGCTCCACCTATTGATTTGGTTGTCCCCACTGCTTGTGAGACTATAAAGAATTCTCCAAATGTGGAAGGTGAATTTTTAGGAATGAATTTAACAAGGGATGTAAAGGGCTTGTACACAGAAAACTACATAACATTTCTAAAAGAAATCAAAGAAGATCTAAATAGGTGGAAAGACGTTCCCTGCTCATAGATAAGAAGGTTTAATACAGTTAAGATGTCAGTTCTACCCAAATTGATCTATAGATTCAAGGCAGTACCAATCAAAATTCCAACAACTTACTTTAAAGACTTGGAAAAGCTAGTTACCAAATTCATCTGGAAGGGAAAGAGACCCTGAATAGCTAAAGCATCCTTAAAAAGAAGAACAAAGTGGGAGGATTGACACATCTTGACTTTAAAACTTATTATAAAGCCACAGTGTTCAAAACAACATGATACTGGCACATAGAAGTATTGATGAATGGAATTGAATTGAGAGTGCAGAAATAGACCACCAAATCTATGGTCTGCTGATTTTTGACAAGACCACCAAATCTGCTTAACTGGGACAAAATAGTCTTTTCAACAAATAGGCATGGTAGAACTGGATATCAATAGCCAAAAGAATGAAAGAGAACCCTTACCTTACACCGTATACAAAAATTAACTCAAAGTGGATTAAATACCTAAGTATAAGAACTAGCACTGTAAAGCATCTAGAAGAAAATATAGGGAAACATCTTCAAGACCTAGTAATAGGAGGTAGCTTTCTGTTCTTTACGCTCAAAGCATAAGCAACAAAAGAAAAAATAAATGGGAACTCCTCAAAACCAAATGCCTCTGCATCTCAAAAGACTTTGTCAAAAAGGTGAAGAGGCAGCCAACTCAATGGGAGAAAATATTTGGAAATCACACATTGGACAAAGGTTTGATATCCTGTATACTAAAGATATCAATCAACTCGACAACAAAAGAATAAACAACCCAATTATAAAATGGGCTAAAGATATGAATAGGCATTTTTTCTGAAGACCAAACACAGATGGTTCAAAAGCATATGAAGAGATGCTCATTTTATTAGCTATAAGGGAAATGCAGATCAAGACTACAATCAGACACCACCTCACAACTATAAGAATGGCTGCTATTAAACAACAGGAAACTATAAATGTTGGAGAGGATGTGGAGGAATTGGGACACTTATGCACTGCTGGTGGGAATGTATAATGGTACAGCTGCTATGGAAGGCAGTTTGGAGATTCTTTAGGAAACTAAATATCAAGTTGCCCTATGACTCAGCAATAGCACAACTTCATAGATTCCCAGAAGAGCTGAAGGCAGTGACACTAACACTCATTTGCACACCGATGTTCATAGCAGCATTATTCACAACCGTCAAAAGACAGAAGCAATCCAAATGCCCATCAACAAATGAGTGGATTAACAAAATGGGGTCTAAAAATACAATGGAATATCATACAGCAGTAAGACGAAATGACATCCTGAAATATATAACAAGATGGATGAGCCTTGAGGACATAATGCTGAGCGAAATAAGCCAGACACAAAAGGATAGATACTGTATGACTCTACATTTATGACCATGATAAAGGTGCCTGAAGGATGCACTGACTGAGAAGTAGATTGGTGAATGATGGTGTATATGTACGATCAAATATTGTGCTGCTACAAAAAATGAACAAAGATGCAAGGCTTGCAACATTGTGAATGAACCTGTGGGAAATTCAGTGAGGCAAAATAAGCCAAAAATGAAAGAATAATTATTGTATGGTCTCCTTTAGAAAATGCTTATAAGAAAACAGGGGCTTTTATAGCAGACACATTTAGTCCAAAAGGATAATTACTATTTCTGGATTTTGAGAAGCTATTTTACATATCTATAACCTGGTATTTAGAGAGAAGAATGAAGCTGATCAGGTCGGAATTAAAGTTATTCAGAACACGGGGTAAGGATATTGTCTATATTTTAGAACCATACCTACTCTTTGATATCAAAGAAAGCAAGGTTTATTTTGTCTGGAACCTAAATTTTCTGTAGCACATAATCTAACTCAACCTGTCTGGGTAGCTCACTGAACACTGAAACACAGGGAGCCCAGAATAAGAATGAGGGCCTTTAATCCTGTATAGCTTAATGCAATGCTCATACATCCTAGAATATATTAAGCTGATAAAAAGTATTGGCAAAGTCCCTTGAAGGATGGGAGAAAAGTTATGGAACTATTAAACTTTACCATCAGAATCCCCTGATACTGTGTCAAACATTAGGGACACCCAAGTCAATAGGTCAAGCCCTTGATCTTGAGGCTTACTCTTGTGAAGTTGATGTAGGTATTGAAGCTTAGCCTACCTATAGGTATGACTAAAGAGTTACTTCTGGAGGACCTCTTTTGTTGCTCAGATGTGTCCTCACTCTCTAAGCCCAACTCTGCAAGTGAAATCATTGCCCTCCCCCCTACATGGGACATGACATCCAGGGCTGAAAGTCTCCTTGGTGGAGTGAGAGAGGACTCTCAGAGATGAGTCTGACCCTGGCACCATGGGATCAACAATTCCATCCTGACCAAAACGGGGAAAAGAATTGTAACTAATAAAGTATCAGTGGCTGGGAGAGTTCAAATAGTGTCGAGAAGCTACTCTAGAGGTCACCCTTACGTATGCTTCAGTTAGACATTGCTACCTATTATAACTTGCCAAATCCCAACCAAAACCATTTCAGCCAATTATAAAGAACACCTAAGGCAATATAAAACTCTACAAAGATTCCATGCACTAGGGTAACTTTCCAGAAACCTACACCCTCCAGATGGGTCCGTGGACCAGAAAAGTACTGAAACTTAAAAAGCCCAGCCTCTCCAGAACATCAACTAGTTCCATTTCCCTACCCCATACTATTGACAGCCCCTTCCAACATGAAAAAATTAGAATAGCCATAGCCCAAATACCCCTAATGAGTAGAATAGAAAGATCAAAGGTGATGGTGGAGTTATACAGTGAATGTAGGATTTAACAAATTAATATGATTGCCGAATCATTAAATTGGTATTCCTTTTAGTCTCCAGTATCTTAGAATAGCTAGGAGTAAAAACCTAAAATTGTGGAATTGTAACTCATACCAAACTCGTAAATCTGTTCTACAACTAATTGTTGTGTTGTGCTTTGAAATTTATTGCTTTTTTGTATATATGTTATTTTCCACACACAAAAAAGTCAATTATGATGATAAGAAAATATTTATCTCTTCTAGATTCCTATATTCTGGAGAAGCTAGAAGGAAAAATCTGAGAGGATGATATGGTAGCCCATGACAAACTCTGGGATCTGTCCTGTAACTACTTGTTGAAGAGTGCTTTGAAAACTATGGCTTTTTTCTTTCTTTCTTTGTATATATGTTATATCATACAATAAAAAAGTTAAAAAAAAACTGAACAAATAAGAAAATCAACTTGATAGTCTCTTACAATAGGTAAGTCAACCCATTTACATGCATGTGATAAATAGCACGTTTGGATTAATTTTTAACACATTTTTGCATTTTATTTACCATCCTTTTTATTTGCTGCTTTATTTCCTTTCCTGATTTCTGTTGGATTGATAAGGTTTTCTATATTCTTTTCCCCTTCTCTGGCAATTATATTCTTATTCTTTTTATGACTGTCCTTGAAGTTTTAACATATATAATCTTCTTTTAAATAGCCTAAAGTCACAAATAAAACAAGAAAATTAGTATATATTAGCCATCCATTCACCATAACCCCCAGTTGATACTGATTTCTAGAATTTGTTTCACCTTTCTACAAACAAAAGTTATTGGGTTTTACAATCTACAGTTAATTAAATTTATCAAATTATCAATCATTTTATTAATTTCTGGGTTCACTATTGTGTCTTGAATCCCACAGCTTTCTGCTTGGTTCACTTTTCTTATTGCTGAATTACACACTTTAATGGGTGATAAACTCCCTTAGTATTTGTATGTTGGAAAATGTCTATTTTGGTATCACTTGAATTAAAATTTAGCTGGGTATAAAAGCCAAGTTGACAATTACTTTACATAAGACTTTGAAGAAAATACCCCATTTTATCTGTCATCTTTTGTTGCCGATGTGTGCCTGATGTCAACCTAATTATTATTCCTTTGTAGAGCAATGTTATTCTTTCTTAATTTTTTTTTTTAACTTGAGTTGCTCCTAGACTTACTTTTTACCACTGTTGTTCTGTTTTACAATAAGGTGTGTAAGACAGATTCATTTTTATTTGTCTGTTCAGAACATGAAGAGCACTTCTGGTCTGCCTTCTTTTGGTTCTGATATATTCTCTCATCCTTATATTTTCAAAAATTGCTTTTCCAACATTTCCTGTATTACTTTCTCCTGGTTCTGTAAAATATATTACAGAGCCTTTCAATCTGTCCTTAGTAGAGCTTAACCACGCTGTTCATTAAAAATATATATATTTCTCTCTATGTGTCATTATGATTAAATCTAGCACTATTTTTTCAATCCACTATTTCTCTTCTAAGTCCAGTCCATGGTTTATTATTATTTATTTATTGAGTTTGTTCAAATGATTATATTTTTTGTTTCTTAGATTTCTAACTGGACATTTTCCATAAGCTGTTTTATTCTTTTCATGTCTGTTTCATTCCATATTGCTATTTCTTTATAGATGTTTCATTTTCGTTTATTACTTTAAGGATCCTAAAAGGACTAATTTACAGGTTTTGTTTTAATTTCATCAGAAATGAATCCATACCCCAGTATTTTTAACTTCTTGTCTTTCTTAATTTTAAGATTTTTAAAATGTGTTTTAGAATTTTGTTTGCAGGATCATTTTGAGAGTGAGAGTCTCTGTTTCTCTCTTTCCCTCTCTCCCTCTTTCTCTCCATCCCTTTTTCCCTCTTCCTCTCTCTCTTCCTTCACCCCATTATCAGTGGTCCCACCCAGTCCCCTCAGTCCTGAACGTTTGTAGGGTCCCTGTTACAAACTCAATAAATATCACAGAAGTGACCAGCATGTTGCCAAGCTCTCAGTGGACAGTTTGGTTGCTAGTCATAAACTGTGCTGTGTTCTTTGCCTTCCTAGGACCACAGCTTCATTCAAGGCTTGTTCCAGGCAGAGATGGGAATGCTTTTTACCCATCTTTCTCAGGTGAGGAGTCTTGGTGCAGTCCTTGGCTTCTGGCGATGACTCTGGCTGCAAAGGACCACTTTTAGACCCAGTTACCCGGCAGAAGATAAATTCCCAGGAGCTGTGGGAGCTTCTGAGCAGTTTGCTCTTGTTTTCAGCTGAGGTTCTTCCTTGGTTTCCTAGTGCATGGAGATGTTTCATTTGGCTTTGAGCCTGGCTATGTCAGTTTAATTTTCTTGTTGCATATTTTGTCCATTATTGCTATCTGTTTGAAAAAAAGGGTTCCTCAATGCATGAACTTACAGAGCTACACTCTTTAAATGTTCCAGAAAAAAATTTAAAGCATTAGAGTTTTTTGAAATGTTGGGCTTTTCTTTTGGTGGGGGATAGCTGGCTAAATCTTTAAAACAATTTTTCTATGATGATTGGCATGTTTAAATGTTTTTCTTTTCTAAAGTGAATGTGAGTCATTCATATTTTCCAGAAAATGATCTATTCCATTTTAAAATTGAACAAATAATCTCCTATAATTATTTTAGTGTACTCTAAATCTGAGATTATTTCCCCATTCTTATTATTTTGTTTTTGATTGTTTTTATTAAAAAATTATCTCTGTTTCTTGATTGTTTTTATTTAAAAGCTCTAACTTCTGGAATTATTTATTAGTTCTACCTTTTTACTTCTAATACATTAAATTCTTTTTATATCAGTTTTCCTCCTGCTCTCCTTGTGGTTATTCTATTGCTGTTTTTCTAACTTCTTGAGTTAGATTATTGAAGAATTAATTTTAATTCTTTTTTGTTTGTAAATATTAATATCTTTGGCTATGAATTTTCCTCTCAACCTTATTGTAGTCATATTTTATGTTTTAAATGAAGTGTTTCATTATTATGCAATTTTTTGTTTTGATTCCCTTTTTGATTTAACAGTTGTGATTTTTTTTGTGGGGTTGCTTTCTAGTTTTGTTGTTGGTTTCTAGTTTTCTCACAATGTGACTAGAGGATGAATATGGTATAGTTCTTGAGAAGAAGTTGATTCTGTTTTGGTTGTACAGAATTCAATGCATAAAAATTGTCTTATTTTATTTAGGTCTTCTATCAGCTTACTTATTAGTTTGTGAACTTTATCTGTCATAGGCTGAGAGATGAAGTCTCCTATTTCTCTTTCTTCTTTTACTTCTTGATGCTTTTGTTTTTTGTACTTGAATGGTATTGCATTTGGAGTATAAATAAAAATAAATATAAGATCTTCGTTGTGGAATTTACCACATATGCCTTTCTTTGCACCATATGATGTATTTTGCCCTGAATTCAACCCTCTCTGATATTAAGATACTATTTTTAGTTTCCTTTTGTTTATATTTCCTAGAATTTGCCTGATACCTATATTTCAAACTTCCTGGGTTACCATGGTTTAGATGTGCCTGTTCATTACCACAAATAGTTGTGTTTCACTCTGTCATCCAGCCCGAGTATATTCCTTTTAATAAATTATTTTACATATTTGTATTTATCGATGTAAACAGGTAAGTGTGGTTGTATATTTTAAGTTACACTATGTATTTTTTTATTCCTTTTAAAATCTCTTCATTATCTGATTCGTGTTTTTCATATTTTGTTCTGTCTGTGCATGTTTCTGATGATTTGGAAGGTTTTTAGCTTGTTCTTTAGTTATTTTTAGTGACGATGATTTTGGTTATTTTAGTGGTTTAATTTTATATAATTCTTGATTCCTGATTATGTGCAGTAAAGTAATTAGTATGCTTCCACCCATCTCCTTATCCTCAATCCATCTCTTCTATCACTTACTTTTAATTATATTATATTATGATTTTTAGTTCTCCTAGTATTTTTCTTTATACCTTTAGTTATCTTGCAAACTTTTTAAATATATCTTTGTACAACTATATACTCTTTTTTTGACTTATCAGCTCTAAATATCTTTTTTTTTTTAAATTTGCATATGGGCAGGAGGCACCAGGGATCGAACTCCAGACCTCCAGCACGGCAGGTCGGAGCTCTGCCTGCTGAGCCACAGCAGCCGCCCAGCTCTAAATATCTTTTACCCTAAGTTATAAAAGATGAACTAAACAGTACACTTAAACGTCATACTCCTTATCCTGTCTGATCCTTCAGACATCTATTAGCTAAATTTTGTTTCTAAATTATTATGGTTTGTAATAGTTATATAATTTTTACAGTTATTTTATGCTTGTTTTAAGTCCTACATTAAAAAAAAATTAATCCCTAACCCTAGTCTTTTTTCCTGTGGTTTCTCTATTCATCTTGTGGCTGAATGAAATTTCCCACAGTTTCTTTAATAAGAACTCATGGGCTCTATATTCACTTGCTGCATGTTTAAAAATATTTCCTTTTTGCTTTTATATTTGCATGGAAAACTGGCTGGGTATGAATTATTTATCTGAGGAATTTGCAGACTTTGCTTAACTTTATTATAGCTTTGATGTTACAGAGGACAAGTGTGAGGCCAGTCTTAATTTTCTCCCCTCATAACTGATTCAATTTTTAAATCAGAAGTCCCAAATTTTATTTATTTATTTATTGATTGATTGATTGGCACCGGCACGCTCCAGGAATTGAACCCAGGTCTCCGGCATGGCAGGTGAGAATTCTGCCACTGAGCCACCATTGCACTGCCCTTTATTTCTTTTTGATATCCAGTACATTTTCTAGTTTCAGGTTGTTTTTTTTTTCTGTATCAAATACTTTTGTGGGATATAGAGGGCCTATGAAGCTGTGAATTTGAGGCTTCTTATTTGTGGAAAGTTTTTCTAAATTTTATTTTTGAAGATTTTTTTTGGGTTCCACTTGCTTCGTATCCCAATTTTGCATAAGTTGAATCTTTATCCTCCGTACCTGTCATGTTTTTCTCTAATCCTATTAAGAAGTCAATTCCATTGCAGTACAATTTATACAAGTAAAATGCTTCCATGTTAAGTATAGTTTGATGAGTGTGGTAAGCGTACACACCCGTGCAACCACCACAATTAGTATGTACCATTTTCATTATCCTAAAAAGTTCCCTTTTTCCCTTCTGTCTTAATTTCAACTTCCCATCCTCAGCTTCAGACAACCATTAATCCCTGAATTCTGTTGCTATAGATTAGATTTGTCTTTCCTAGATTTTCATAAAAATGGAATCATATAATATGTACTCTTTTGTGTCTGGCTTCTTTTTACTCAGCACAGTGTTTTTGATATGCATCTACCTTGTTGCATATTAGTAGTCTTTTTTCCTTTTTAATTTTGAGTAATAATCTCTTGTATAAATATACCAAAATTTATCTATTTACTTAACAATGGACGTTTGGGTTGTCAGCATGGGTCTATTATGAGCAAAATTCCTATGAATTTTCATGTACAAGTCTTTGTGTGTATATATGCTCTCATTTCTCTTGGGTAAACATTTAGGGCTGAAATTGTTGGATTATATGGTAAATATAGGTTTTATTTCACAAGAAACTGTCAAATCAGTTTTTCAAAGAAGTTATTCTATTTTACATTCCCATCTGCAATATATTAGAGTTCTAATGTCTCCACATCATTACCAACACTTGATCTTGTCAGTTTAAAAAATTTTAGCTAGTCTAATGGGTATATTGGCGTCTCCTGCGTTTTTTCTCTAATCCTGTTTTTTAAAGTATGTAAGCATTAACTTTTGTTTCATTTATTTTTTTACTGTGATAGATTAAATTTCAGTTTAGATAATTCCAGTTGCAGTTCTGAGGAACTCTCAACTTTTTACAGTGTTCTTTTAAAAAAAAACTTTAGATTTTGGAAGAGTTTTTAGATTTATAGAACAATTGTGAAGACTGTACAGAGAATTTCCATATACCCACACCCAGCTTCCCTCATCATTAGCATCTAACTTTAGTGTAAGGACCCAGGGCATGGAGACACACCCCTCCCCCATTCTGATAGCAAGTCACATGACTGCGGCAGTCAAAGGCTGAATATGTACCATTTTCATTATCTTAAAAAGGCTGAAGAATGTAAAATTCCCCTCCCCTAATCACTGTAGGTCGGCAACTCTCCAAGGAGTTTGCCCAATCTCCTGAGAGTCTGCTGAACTTTTCAAGTCACCCCCTTGGCATTCCTCCCTCCCTTGGTTTTGGACAGAGTGCAGACTTCCATTTCCCAGCTGGCCTTTATTGGGTGGAGTTATTCTCCTGTTCCTAAGTCCCTAATCAAAACCCATGGGTTATTTTCTGTGTAGCATATTCTTTGGCCTCAGACTTGTGCTGGGCTGGAACATTTAGTAGGATACATTTATTAATTAATGAACCAACATTGGTTCATTATTAACCAGAGTCCAGTTATTCAGATTTCCTTAGTTTTTACCTAAATGTACTTCTTCTGTTCCAGGATCCCACCCAGAATTCCACATTACTTTTTGCAGTCTCGTCTTCTTAAGCTCTTCTTGGCTGTGAGAGTTCCTCAGACTTTTGTTGTTTTAGATGACCTTGACAGTTTTGAGCAGTGCTTCACTTCATCTCCTCTCATATAAATTGTACTTCATTTTTTAACAAATTAAGTGGTTGCTCTAAAGTTTCCAAAATATTTTTTTTTTTCATAGGCAGACACCGGAAATCAAACCCGGGTCTCTGGCATGGCGGTGAGAACTCTGCCTGCTGAGCTACTGTCGCACCACCCTCAAAATACTTTTTTGACTAATAAAAATCCACCACATGTGATGCAAGTACCATATAACAGAGTATTACCAATTCTTCCCTCCCATCTTTATGACATTTCTGTCATTAGTTTCAATTTTCCATATGCTATAATCATCCCTCACATTGCTATCATTATTCCTTTAAACATAATTATATTTTAGATTAAGAATAATAATATTTTATTTCACCTTTATTTATTCCTCCTCTGATGCCCTTCCTTTATTTGTGTAGATTTGCATTTCTGACCTACATCATTTTTTCTTCAGCCTGAAGAAAATCTTTTAATATTTTCATATGGGTCAAGTCTGCTGGTGATGAATTCCCTCAGTTTTTGTTTGTCTTAGAATACCTTTATTTCTCCTTCATTATTGAAGGATAACTTTGCTGAATATAGAATTATAGGTTGGAGGGTTTTTTTTTCTTCCAATATCTTAACTATTTTATTCTAGTCTTTTTTCCCTTTCACTTTATTCTCTTGCATGGCTTTTGACAAGAAGTTTGTGATTCTTGTCCTTGTTCCTTTATAAATAAGGTGTTTTCCCCTCTGTATTCTTTTTTATAATATTCTCTTCATTTTTTTGTTTTCTAAAACTTGAATATGATGTAGATAGGTGTAATTTTTTTGGGGTATTCATTCTGCTTGGTATCTTCTAAGCTTCCTGGATCTACGGTTTGGTGTCTATCATTAAATTTGGTACATTATTAGATATTAATGCTTCAAATTTTTCCACACTCCCCTTTTCTCTGTCTTCTTCCGGTGTCCAATTTATGTCTCTGCTATACCTTTTGAAATTATCTCACAGTTCTTATATGTTCATTCTGTTTTTATCCCCCTGTATTTTTTTCTCTTTACATTTTGGTTTGTGAAGTTTCTGTTGACTTATTTTCAAGCTCATTGACTCTTTTTTTGGCTTTTTTTTAAGACTACTTATGAACCCATCAAAGGCATTCTTCATTTCTGTTATAGTGCTTTTGATTTCTAGAATTTCCTTTTGTGTCTTAGAATTTCCATAGCTCTATTACACGTGTTCTCCTATATTCTCTACTTTTTCCATTAGGTCCCTTAACACATTTATCAGTTATTTTAAATTCCTTGTCCAATAATAAAATCTGTGCCATATTCGGTGTTTGGTTCTGACATTTGCTTTATCTCTTCAGACTCTCTTGAAAATGCAGAGCTTTTCTTCCTCTTCTCTGCTCCTTCAGCTCGGTGACTTTTTCAGGCGTATATCAGACTTTAGATTTGACTATTGTCAAGCCTCCAAATGGTTCCTGTGGTAGTTAGATTCAGTTGTCAACTTGGCCAGGTGAAGGCACCTAGTTCTGTTGCTGCGGACATGAGCCAATGGTGCGTGAACCTCATCTGTTGCTACTTACATCTGCAGTCAGCTAGGAGGCGTGTCTGCTGCAGTGAATGACATTTGACTTAATTGGCCGGTGCTTAAATGAGAGAGCACAATGTAGCACAGCCCACACAGCTCAGCACACCTCATCTCAGCACTCCCAGCTCAGCCCAGGCCTGCAGAAAGAAATCACCCTGGGGAAAGTTGTTGGAACCCAGGGGCCTGGAGAGAAGGTCAGCAGAGACCATCCTGTGCCTTCCCATGTAAGAAAGAACCTCAGATGAAAGTTAGCTGCCTTTCCTCTGAAGAACTAACAAAATAAATCCCCTTTTATTAAAAGCCAATCCATCTCTGGTGTGTTGCATTCCGGCAGCTAGCAAACTAGAACAGTTCTCTTGAAGTTCCTCCCTCTTACAGTGACGAGAAGGAAAAATTCCCTGACTCTACTGTGTCAGTTTCCTAGGGCTGCCATAGCAAATTACCATAAGCTAGTGAATTAAAACAACAGAAATTTATTCTCTCACAGTTCTAGAGGCTAGAGTCCAAAATCAAGGTATCATCAGGGTCACACTCCCTCTAAGGGAGGAATCATTCTTTGCCTCTTCTTAGCTTCTTGGTGTTTCGTAGCTTGTATCTGCAGCACTCCAATCTCTGCTTTTGTCTTCACATAGCCTTCTTCCCTCTGTGTGCCCTCTCTTATTATAAGGACACGAGTCATAGTGGATTAGGGCCACCCTCATTCAACATTACCTTATCTTAATTTGGTTATATCCACAAAGATCTTATTTCCAAATAAGTTCACATTCACAGATACTGGGAGTGGTTCATCAATATATCTTTGTGGAGGATACAATTCAATCCATAATACCTCTTTCATAGGTAAGGGCAAGGGAAAATGCCACAGCAATCCAATTTCTTACTCCAAAGAAATTCTGCCCCTTTAACCTCTTCAACCACCTCCCTTCTGTAAAATACAGCTGGGTGATTCCTGATGTTAACAGAACTGGTTTCACAAACTTGACATGTCCTGCATAGCAGGTCCAGCACCTCCACTTAGCCAGTGGGGACACTTGTCACCTACACTATTGTTCTCAGCTGTTGGGGTTTCATCTGGATAAAAATACAGAGGGATGAAAAAGTTTCAGTTTCAATTTCCATTTACACTGAAAACTATACCTTCTGGTTCCTTCTCTATTGGACCTCTTTACCTGGTAGTCAAGCCAGAATGACTAAAGAAGCCATGACTTTCTTTGCATCAATAAGTTTTTGTTCTTTATGGTCACAAATGCTTTTGAAAAGCTTATAAAAGCTGCAACTGAGTCTCTCTCTCCACTACCACCCAAAGTCATTCTATGGACTCCTGCATCAAGCCATGGCACAGGCAGTAGTTCTCCACCACGGGTTGAACCCGGTCACCCATCTGATGGCCTGGGTGTACAACCAACAAGTGGCAGAGCTGGGCTTCAAACCCAGGCCCCTGCCATCCAAATTTCACTCCTAACTTCCCTTACAGCTGTTTCAAGGGTATGAGTCATGCTATCCTAGAAGAAGCTTCTGAAGTCCACCACACCATTAACATTATGTTCTAAGATAGAGTGGAGTGAGCATCTGGCAATTTTCCTTTTACAAATGATGTATTGTATGGTGCATATTAGGTGTACCAGCAATTACTCTTATGGAGATGTGTTTGCAGATATGCCCCTACCCGGATGGAGAGAACCTCTAGTAGGAGTGCAGATCTGCTTATGATGTATTTCAGTACTCTAATGAAGTAAAAATGTACTGCATAATCATTTTGGGGCCTCTTTATTAACAAAAACCCTGACACTTGGTTAGTGGTTGGTTCTTGTTTGCCATGATGTGGACTGCACGTGGTATGCTGGGACCAGCAGTGACAAAAAGGTAAGAAGGGTATTCACTAATAAGGGGTTGCCCTTAAAGGCTAATGCATAAAGTGGTGTGTGCTGGTTTGAAATGATGTATGTACCCTAAAAAGCCATGTTTTAACCCTAATTCCATTTTGTAAAGGTAGCCATTTCTTCCAATCCCTATTCAGCATTGTATGTTTGAAACTGTAATTAGATCCTCTCCCTGGAGTTGTGATTTAGTCAAGAGTGGTTGTTAAAGTGGATTAGGTGGAGGCATGTCCCCACCCATTTGGGTGGGTCTTGATTAGTTTCTGAAGTCCTATAAAAGAGGAAACATTTTGGAGAATAAGCAATTCAGAGAGAGCAGAGCAGAATGACATAGCCACGAGAAGCAGAGTCCACCAGCCAGCGACCTTTGGAGATGAAGAAGGAACATGCCTCCCGGGGAGCTTCATGAAACAGGAAGACAAGAGAAGAAGCTAGCAGATGATGCTGTGTTCGCCATGTGCCCTTCCAGATGAGAGAGGAACCCTGACTGTGTTCACCATGTGCCTTTCCAGATGAGAGAGAAACTCTGACTGTGTTCACCATGTGCCTTCTCTTTTGAGAAAGAAACCCTGAACTTCATTGGCCTTCTTTCCCTGGATGCCTTAAATTGGACATTTCTATAGGCTTACTTTAATTTGGACATTTTCTTGGCCTTAGAACTGTGAACTACCAACTTTTTAAATTCCTCTTTTTAAAAGCCATTCCATTTCTGGTATATTGCATGCCAGCAGCTAGCAAACCAGAACATGGTGGAATCACAGAGAACAGTCAGAGGTAAAACAGACCTCTGATATGGACTCAGAATTGAAGAAAACAGTGAAAATTGTGACAGGACTCAATCTCAGATGCCCATATGAAGTTAAACAAGCATAAGAGCAGGATTTTCTATCTTGAAGTATGTTTGCTGTGGAGAATGGAGGTGCTCATGCAAGATGTCTCTTTTCTGTTAAATTAAGATTTAATTATACAAATAGTACATGAGAATATTCTTATATTTAAAAAATCAAACACTACTGATAAAGCTAAAGACCCCTGATCACCATTCCTGATTCTAGTTCCTGCCCTGGAAGTAACTATTTTTATGAGTTATTAAAATAAGGGATGAAATAAAAACATTTTTCCATGACATTGATAACATTTCCATGATTTCAAATGCCTCGCTCTAGGTAAATAGCAGTGAAATAGGAAATATTTTGTGTAGCCAGAGCCTATCATTTCAGGGCCAAAACTTCATGATTTTTACCAGTAAGAACAGATATCAAGTCTTCTTAAGAAGCACAAACTGGCATAGATGACTTAAATGCTAAGTTTGAGTCTTTCCCAATACTTCAATAAATCAATGATCAGGGAACCTTTAAAAAAAAAAAAAACAAGCATATCCAAATGCTTTAGTGGAAATGAGGACACAATTTTCAGGATGAAATCTAAGACTGCATTAAAAGGAACATATGCCACTATATCCTAAATTGAAACCTTATACTTCCAGCCTAGAGTCTAGCATAGAGCTGAAAGGAAGCTTGGGTGAGAATCTCCAGTCTAGACTGTTGACTTGGTAGCCCAAATAGACCACATCTCCTTGCATTCACACTTGTGTGGTACCCTCCCACACTGACTTTGAGCTTGGCCATGTGACTTGCTTTGACCAACAGGATATCAGCAAATGTGACAAATGTATTAGTTTGATACATGATTGGGATGTCCTCTCTGAACACAGACTCTTGGAACTCAGCTGCCATTGTACAATGTCTGGACACCCTTCTGGGGAGCTAGATGAACAGAAACCAAGAGAGAGGCCATTAGCCATTCCAGACATTTCCAGCTGAGGCTCTGGATATACACGTGAGGTCTTCTTGAATCTTCTAGCTCAGCCCAACTGAATGCAACTGAGGGAAGGACCTCAGCTGACATCACATGGAGCAGAAGAACCACCCAGACAAGCCCTGTACATATTCCTGATCCACAGAATTGTGAGAAATAATGCATTACTTTTTTAAGCCAACTTTTGAGGTAGTTTGTTATAGAACAATAGAAAAAGTCTCCACAGCAACATCCAGAATGATCTATTAGGACCACTGAATACTTGTAAGTTAAGAGTTTCTACCAGAGTAAAAATAAGGAATTAAGAAAAAGTGGGGCTGCCTGCAGATACTGTCCTAGCTCTCTAGCTGTTCAGTATGAAGAAGCTGGAAATATCATCCTCCCTGTTTTAAAACAAGTAGAAATAATTTAAAATGTTGCTTTTTATTGTTTATGAAATGCTTTGAAAAACTAAACATTATTTAAACTAAAACTGGTAGATGGACCAAATTTTCTTTAACTGATGGGTGAACCAAAATCCTGAGAAGTGATGCCATAGGAACCCGCACACAGAACTGGCTGTTCATCAGATTGTATTTCCAAAGCAGTAGGTGGAGAGGGACAGAAGTTTCTGGGCTATTAAGTGACAAAAGGCATGTTTCAAAATAGTGTGAAATACCTGATTCCATTGAAAGAGAGACCTGTTTTCTATACATTCTACCATGGAGGGATCTCATGGAAATAATGTTTGGTAAAAAAAAGCAGTGAAGCCTACGAAGTATGTTTCTGTTTTCATAAGAGGAGGAGGATATATGTTTATATCTTAAAAACAATAAAAATATAAACAAATTTTTTTTTAAGTTACCTATGCGAGGTAGAAGTGAATGGGGTGGAGATGACAGGGATAGAGGCTAGACTTCTTTAGATATATCTTGTTCTGTAAATTTGACTTTGGAACCACATAAATATTTCACATTAATATAAAACAAAATTAAATAAAAAGGAACCCTTGAATATCAAAAACAAAACACAATAAATGAACCTAAGTTTGAACACAGTTAGTAGTAACTTCACAGAGAACAACAATTCTGAATTACTTTACAACCAGTGAAAATAGAAAGAAATGCAAAAGCATAAAAATAAAGTTTCTTCAGAAATCATGTTGGTGGTGGTAATGTTGGTTGGTGTTGCTATTTTGAGATTGTTGTGCAGAACATACTCTGGGGGAGCAAATGAGTAATTAGGTTGGTGCTGCTGAGAACCTGGAGTTTGGGTGTGAGAGAAAGAAGAAATAGATGGAAGATTGGGGCAGTTGAGAGAACCTTGTAGTCCTGAACTCGTGATGTTGTTTACCTTAAATACACACACATACACACAGACATTTCTTGGCTTTAACCACCAAAAAAGACCTAGAAACAATTACCTACTTCATAATGATGTGCCTCCTTACTTTGAAATACTGTTTCCCACAAAAGGTAAACAGTGCTCCTTGGAGAAAGGCTTGAGTCCTGGTCTGGAACAGGAAATGTACAATAGAAGCTTGGAACATTATGTCATACCTGAAAGCAAGGAAGTTTTCAAAGGTGACTGGGCTTGTATGAAAAGGACTCAGGAGCCAGCTTGAATCGCTTCTCTTGGCCAAAAATGGGACAATTTGAGCATAATAAGGATAATACCTGCAATGGATTGTGACACATAAGATATATTTAATCCACAAGCTCATAATGAAAATACTCTAAAAGCTCATTGGTCCTCATAGAAGGATGCTAAACCAATTAACTCATTATTTTGAAAATTGATAAGGAAAGGAAAAGAATCCAACATCTGTCCTGCCTTTACTATATAAAATATACTTCCAGGCAACCAAATAGTTGATGAAGGGCAGTTTCTCTAAACAGGCGTATCCTAACTAATACATGTAAAAATGATAGAATATCAACATTTTTACATCATTTAATGAATTAATGGATCTAGGTATTGTGCTTTAATGGCTGCTGACATTACAAAAAGAGAGACAGGTTGGATATGTCTCCCAATGGAAGACTACAATGCATTAGACTTGCCCCCTCCAAAAAATCAAACTTAAATCCAATCAAACCTTTAGATCTAACTGCAGATTTACAGAATACAGGGTGCTATGCTAAACTATGCTGAGGGGGTGCAATCAACCAAGTCCAGATTACATGAAACAAATAATCTTGTTTCTTCAACAAATAATCTGCACATAAAAGTGGAGAGTGGGGGAGAGGAGAAAAGAGTGTATAAGGGACTTGTTTTAGTTTGTAAGCTGCCAGAATGTTAAACCAAAAACTGGAATGGATTTTTAAAAGGGGAATTTATTAAGTTGCAAGTTTAAAATTCTATGGCTGTGCAAGTGTCCAAACTGAGGCACCGACAAGAGGTTACCTTCACTCAAGAAAGGGTGATGCCATCCAGAACACCTCTGCCAGCTAGGAGGGCACGCGGCTGGCATCTGCTGGTCCTTGTTCCCAGTTTGTTGCTTCCAGCTTCTGAGGCCAGTGGTTTCTTCTCTAAGCATCTTTGGGCCTTCACTTAGTTTCTCCAGGACACAGCTCTGGGTTCTGGCTTGCTTAGCATCACATATGGCGACATCTGTTGGGCTATGCCCGTGTCTGGGCATCTGCTCTCTCTGTCGGTACTCTAAGCATCTCCAAACATCTGTGTCTCTGTCAGCTCTGAAGCAACTGTTTGTATCTGAGTTTTCTCCAAAATGTTTTCCTTTTAAAGGACTCTGGTAAACTAATCAAGACCCACCTGGAATGGGTGGAGTCATATCTTTATGTAATCAAAAGTCACACCTACAACTGGGTGCATCACATCTCTGCAGAGATAGTCTAATCAGAAGTTTCTATTTGCAATATTGAATCAGGATTATAATCAGAAGTTTCTATTTGCAATATTGAATCAGGGTTAAAAGCAACAGCTGCTCCCACAAGATTGGATCAGGATTAAAACGTGGCATAGGACTTAAAGGACAATTCCAATTGGAATTTGGAATTCAATTCAAGCAAGTATTGGATTATTTGGATCTCAATCGAAGCAAGTATTTGGAAAAAAAATATTTATGAGACAACTGGGAAATTTGAACACCAATGGGATATTTGATGATATTAAGAGATTGTTATTAAGTGGGACAATGGTACAGTGGTTATTGTTTTTTCAAAAAAGTTCTTTTACTGGCACATATTGAAATACTTATGTGTCAAATGATGTTTGCCAATCTGAGGTTTGCTTAAAAATAATCTGAAGTGGGTGATGCAAGGGTAGTTCACCTTGCCTGCAATGGGGGAGACTGGGTTCGATTTCTGGCCCATGGACTCCCCCCACCCACTAAAAAAAAATAAACAAATGGTGCTGCAATAACGGGATACTCGTATGGAAAAAGAATGAAATGTGACCCCACCATACAGCATACAAAATCATCTTCATCATCTGAGGGGAAGTGGGTGGAATTACAGATGACACAAGATTAGCTATGCGTTGATAATTGTTGAAATTGGGTGATGGGTACATGAGGTCTACTACATCATGCTCTACTTTTGTAACTATTTGGAATTTTCCATGATTAAAGTTAAAAAGAAAAAGAGATTTCGTGTGTGTGTGTGTGTGTGTGTGTGTGCATCTGTGTGCATGCACAAATATTTGTATAGAAAAAATCTGAAAAGAAATGTGCCAATTCATTTTAGTTTTAATTTGTGAAATCTATTAAATTGTAAAATAACACAGTGTGATGTAACAAATTAAAAGTAAATGGAAGCAAAAAAAACAAAGCGGAAAAAAAAATTTTAAAAAGGAAAGTTTTCTTCCTAAGGACCTTCCTCTCCTCCTCCCCTCATCCCACTCTTAGTAGTTTGTTATTCGTTCAGATGTCTTTCTGTATGCAGATAACTCTATCTTTGATCTGGTCATCCATCATCCATATGTTTTTACTAAAACTAACTTCCTTTTTTCTCCTAACAGTGGAACTTAGCTTTTCATGTCACTAGGTATGAATCTACTTGTCTTTCTTTCTTCTGTGTAGAGTGTGTAGTCCTCCAGTGCACAGACCCACCAAATGGTTAACAATTTTATTGGTGCATGATAGGATTATGGGGATTCCTTATTTGAGCTAATCTGTAGTTATTCTGCAATGATATTTGTGGAGGTCCAGACTTAGAAGGCCCCTGCCACGTCAAAGAATTATAGGTCCTGGTACCCTGATGTCAGAGGTTTGGGGTTTTCATGAAGGAGGTCTTCATAAATTGGGGCACACCTGTATGAACTGGAAAGCCCGAACTCATGAGGTCTCCTTGGGGTGACCTTTGGCCATAAAATCCAGGGTGGTTCCAATGGGGAGGGCTCAGGGACCTTACAACATGGATGCAAGCACCAAATGAGATTTCTCATTAGAAGCTGATCCTGGAAGTCAGGCAGGTGAAAGGGTTAAAGGAGAGAATTAAAAAACAAAACCAGTACTGCAGTGCCCTTCTGGCCTTGCTTTAAAACTCAGGGATGATGCAGCATTACTTAAGACTACATTTAGTCTAAACGCTGCTTCTTGATGGAGAAACTGATGAGCTCATGGGCAGTGCCGAGGCCATGGCTGGCATCCTGGGTCTGGTCCTTGAAAACCTTCAGGGTAGAGGGCCTGCAAGGCATCCCAGAGCTTTCGGACAGAGAAGGAGAGGCAGTAACAGGAGAGGAGCAGAGCTGGATCCAAATTTGGCTCAGGCATTTACTAGTTGGAAAATACTGGGCAAACCACTTAATCTCTAGCTACTCCAATACATCAAAAACTGGAAAGGGGTATCTATATATGCTAGCGGGAAATTCCTGAAACTGTTGAATTGTAATCCAATAGTCTTGATCCTTGAAGATGATTGAATAACTATAGTGCTGTTAAGGTCTGTGTGATTGTGAGAACCATGTGACTGACACTCCCTGTATCCGGCGTAAGGATAGATGAGTAAGAAAAAAATGACAAAAATTAAATAAATAATAGGGGGGATGGGGGTGGGGAGACGGGATGTTTTGGATGTTCTTTTTACTTTTATTTTTATGTTCTTTAAAAAAGTGTACAGAGCTCCTGTTTGGAGGGATGGAAATGTTTTGGTTATGGAAGGTGGTGATGGCAGCACGACACTGTGAACATAATTAACAGTATGGAAATAAATATATCTGAATATGGTTAAAAGGGAAAATGTTATATTATATATATGATAATAGGATAAATTAAAAAAAAATCCATGAAACTGCATCATACAAACAGTGAACCCTAAGCTAAACCATGGACTATGGTTAATAGCACAATTACAAAAATGTGTCTTCAGCAATTGTAACAAATGAACCACATCAGTGTAAGGTGTTATCGATGGGAATTTCATATTTTATGCATGATTTTTCTGTAAGCTTACAATTTCTCTAATAAAAATTAAAAACAACAACAACAACAACAAAACCAAAACCAATTAACCTCACAAAACTGAGATAAGAGCCACCTGACAGGCTGGGGTATGAATAAGATGAGATTATGAATGCACATGTTAGGATCGCCTTAATCAGAGTGATTAATTATTATTGTCAGTTATGGAACATCAGCTTGTAGGAACATATAATATGCTCTTACTCAAAGCTGACCTAGCATTTCTCAAAAAATACGGAGGATTTCGTGTTAAGACATTTCCCCCTATCACATGAATGATGTCTACCTAGCAGGATTGGGTGGTGTTATGTAGAGAGTTCAGCCCACAGTAGGTGATCAATAAATCTAAACACATCTCTTGGAGGCAGGGTTTGGTCTAGTTGGTCAAACCCGAATCTAAGAAAGTTGTTGGGGAGGGGGTCACCTTGTTCTCACATCACCCTCTCCCTCTGATCATGAATCCAGGAGCCAGGGGATGGCAGTGGGATAGAATGGGTAAGGAAAGCCCTACTGGGTGTGCTCACTTTGTCACTCTCTTGCTGCCCTCACTGTTCTTAAATTTTGTACACTCCTTCAGGGACCTGAGCTGCCAAGTTAGCTCATCTTATTGTCATCACATTAAACTAATCAGTTATTAATTAGTTAATGTCCTTTTCTGGTGACTTGCATGCAGGGAGTCTCTGGTAGGTATTTCAGGCAGGCTGATGGGAGAGATTCTGGGAATAAGTGTTGAAACCATCACACCGTGGTTACCCAAAGGCCAATGTGCTTCCCTGCCTTGCTTGCCCCTGTTAGAACCGATGAGTAGGAGGGAACTGCAGAGCTCTATAGCACCTATTAAACAGCCACTATCTCCTCACTCCTCCATCTCCTGCCTCTAACCGCCACCTTCTCCACATGGTGAGATTGCTCTTGGGGCTCTGAGAGCTCCAAATGATGCCTCTCAGACCTCAAATTCCTGCTTCTCTTCACAGCATCCAACTCTTGATCCCCTCTTCTATTTGAACCCTTTTTCCTTTGATTTGCTGGACAGTTATTTTCTGGCTTTCTTTTGCTTCTGCTCCTTGGACTCCTTCGAAGTCTCTTTTCTCTGGACTATGCCATTCACGCTGGTGTCCTCAGAGTTCCATCTCTGGCCCTCTTTGCCCCAGGTGCACTTTTCTGGGAGGTAACACTCATTCCCATGTCCTCAATCACTGACGGCTTCCAGATCTGCCTTGGCAGCCTGGCCTCTCATCTCCAGATGGCCTGCTGACTGGACACCTCTCTCCAATGTCCTGGAGGCAACCAACTCAGGATGTTCCAAATGGAACTGAACTCGGCATCAGCATTATTGGCTTTTTGCCTGTAGTTCCTTTCCTTGGTGGTCCAGTCCCCCATGGCTGTCCAAGCCATAAATTCAGAGCTCTTTGATTGCTTACTCTCACTCCTCCTACAATATCCTGTTAATTCTACTTCCTTACTCTTCACCCATCCCCCTCCATCCTCTCGGCCACTACTTTAGATAAAGTCACCATCACCTCTCGCTTAGATTGGGGCAACCACATCCACCCCCATTCCATCTGTTCTCCACACTACGACCAAAGTGATCTTTCTTAAACTTCAAATCTGATCACAGCTTAAATTTTTTTGATGACTCCTGCATTTGCTCAGATTAAACTACCAGCTCCTGAATATGGTCTATAAAGCTCTTCAAGGGTTTGTCCCATTCTCCAGCCTCCCCTGCCACCCCCTTGATCACTCCTGTCCCCAGTAGTACTTGCATTTCCTCAAATGGGCCAAGCTCCTCTCCATGCCTTTAACCTCACTACTTTTGCCTGGAACACCCACCCTCTTCCTCACCCCCATCCCCATCCCTAATCATCCTTCCATTGATTAATGTCCATTCATTCTTCAAACTCAGCTCTGGCATTCACCTCCTCTGGGAAACTTGCCCTGACTGCTTAAGAACTCATGCTTTATGGCACCACAGGCCTACTTTCCCTTCTGCTGTATGGCAGAGGAATCCCGTCTCATGGGGTGTAATGGTTAATTTCTTGTGTCAGCTTGGCTATGTTATGGTGCCTAGTTGTTTGGTCAAGTACTGGCTTGCTTGATACTGTGAGAGTATTTCTCAGAAAGGATTTGCATCTATAATCAGTTGATTGCTTCTGTAATCAACAAAGGTTGCTCTCAGCAATGAGTAGTCTCTTCATCCAACGAGTTGGAGGTCTTAAAAGCCAGAACAGAGGATTTCAGGGGTTACAAGAATTTCTACCTCACCTTCAGCACTGGCTCTTTCCAGATTTTCCAGCCAGCCAACTTCCCCTGGGAAATTCAGACTAAACACTTCAACATCACCTACACTGGCAGTGCCAGTGTGCAGCCTGTGGAGCTGGGACTTTCCAGCCCTGATGGTTGTCTGAGCCAATTCCTTATACACCTCCTCCACCTATTATATTTCCTCTTAGTTCTAGTTCTCTGGAGAATCCTAATTAATACATTGGGCATTAGCTTCTATAGTCAGCAAAGTCAAAACCACATAAAGTCAAAATTATCCTTGCAAACACCTTAACCACTCAACATTGGAACAGTTGGCTATTTCTTTAATTGAGCACCCAATGAGGCACTATCTTAAATTTAGGGTCCAAAATGTACAACAATTTAAAGAGCCCACAATCTTTTTTTTAACTCTAGAGCCTTACATTAGAGCACACAGATGCTTGCCCTGTGGGAGGAATGAGCAGAGACCAGATTACATTTCACTCAATCTAGACTTAACTACAGAGGTGGGAATGGATTTGTTTGCCTTGCTTAAAAACTTACCCTCCCCTTTTCCTTTTCCATTGCTGAGCATGTATAGTTGACTTTGCCAAAGTTACATATGTGAATGGTAGAGTTTCCCTGTGTATTGTAGCTTCTCTGTCTTCCCTTCCAATTCTGGGCCCCCTGAGGACAGGGACATCATCTAACTCATCGCTGCAGTTCCAGAACTTAGTAGAGCACATGCTACCTACAAGAAACACAGAGAGTACTGGTTGAAATGACAAATGGTGCAACTTTTTCTTGGGCATCTCCAGTGATGAGGGGCTCCATAGATAATGAAACAACCCATTTTGTCATCTGAAAAATGAAGTGGAGCCACTAGCTCAAGGCCTCTATTGGCTTACCAGGATTCTAACCGGAATTAATTTTCTGAAGCATGTATTCCCAAAGCAGAGCAGGGCTGAAAGGCTTAGAAAGCTCCAGATCAGCTGATCAGCAGATAATAAATACTTTAAAATTTCTCTTGTGGTTGGACTCAACTCATTGATAGGCCCTGGCCAGATTCCAACTGCTGGTCTGCTTGTTCCTCTTTTCTCTAGTCCAGGTTTAACGAGACAAGCACCATTAAGAAAGGCCAGGGGTTATCCTCTAAGTGAGCAAAATGACTCCTCATGGAAGGACTGATTTTAATAACCCAGAGTGAGACCCCCTTTAAGGAACAGAATGATTCTGGCACATCAGTTAAGTGCTACGCGAAACAGACGTGAGTATTCAAAATCAAAGGCATTTCTCATTCATGTGAAAAAGGGATCAGTAAGCTGCATGAAAACTGGGATGCATAAAAGTCTCTGGGGCCTCAGTCCACAGCAGGAAAGGCTCAGAGCAGATTGGACACAGAGGGAAGCAACCTCGGCCGCCCATAACTCAGAGATAGAAGGCGGCGATCTTCACGCGCCGCCTCTGTTTCATGTGAGAGCGCCTGCCTCTGATCTTTTGGCGGTTGC
Organism: Myrmecophaga tridactyla; assembly: GCA_004026745.1. Classification (NCBI taxonomy): domain Eukaryota; kingdom Metazoa; phylum Chordata; class Mammalia; order Pilosa; family Myrmecophagidae; genus Myrmecophaga; species Myrmecophaga tridactyla. Next base: position 27,820 of record PVIY010032745.1, read on the forward strand.
CTAATTGCCAATGACTGTTTCTGCGGACATGAAGGTCTGCAAAATGTGTAAGGCCTGCATTTTTCCAGGGGAGACTTTTTCCTTTGCACATAAGCCAAAGATTCCTCCACACACAAATTCTTTCTTACATAAGTCATCAGATTCCTGGTCTGGGGACATTAGTGCTGTGTTCAATGCACACAGCGTACTATATATTATATTTATAATCTGGGAACTCCAGGGAGTGGGTTGCTGGATGGGAAGAGCAAGTCTATGCACTTCTTGAAGACTGTACTCCTGACCAGAATTAAGTAAATACTTTAAGTTGTTCATTTATCAAGAATGGAGATGGATTCACTTTCCGTCAACCACGTTCCTTGACCATTGTAATCTCTCCATTGTAACCAAAGACACACATTTGGGAGTTTCCGAACAAAAGTGTCGGCACTTTTAAACGTACTACTCCTACAAGGCTCAAACCCTAACCTTTCAGTATGGTAAACTGCCCCACTAAGGTAACGAGTCATATAGCTGTACTGAATTTAATTAAGGATAGAAGTCATTACGCAGGGATGGCAAATGGGTTTCATGAGGAGGCCTCTTCTAATTAATCCTAATGCTAGCTGATATTCATTGACCACTTATTATATGGCTTATGCAAATGGATTCAATTAGCCCTATGAGCAGGTACTATTATTACTTCAATGTTACAGGTGAGGAAACTGGGGCAAAATAATCTGCCCAAGATCACATAGCAGGGATTTGATGGCAGGTGGCCCGACGGCACAGTCCTTGCTCTCAACCACAGCACACTCCTGCCTCCCGGCTGTTAGGTCTGAGCTTTGTGTTCAAGAGTCTGAGGTCATCTCTCTCTCTCTCTCTCTCTCTCTCTCTCTCTCTCTCTCTC
>PVIY010032746.1:0-28708 GCA_004026745.1 Myrmecophaga tridactyla
CTACTGGAACACAGCTCTATATTTTCAGGCAGTTCCCTCCAGCCTCTCCATTACATCTTGATTAACAAAGTGATGTCTGTTTAATGCATGAGAATAACCTCCAGGATAACCTCTCAACTCTGGAATCTCTCAGCCATTGATACTTTATTTTGTCTCATTTCACTCTTCCCCCTTTTGGTCAAGAAGCTTTTCTCAATTCCTTGATGCGGAGTCTCAGCTCATTCCAGGATTTCTATCCCATGTTGCCAGGAAGGTCCACACCCCTGGGAGTCATGTCCCACGTAGACAGGGGAAGGGCAGTGAGTTTGCTCATTGTGTTGGCTGGAGAGAGAGGCCACATCTGAGTAACAAAAGAGGGTCTCTTGGGAGTGACTCTTAGGCCTAATTTTAAGTAGGGTTGACCTATCCTTTGTGGGGTTAAGTTTCATATGAGCAAACCCTAAGATTGGGGGCTCAGCCTATAGTTTTGGTTGTCCACACTGCTTGTGAGAATATCAAGAATTCAACTTGGGGAAGTTGAATTTTCCCCCTTTCTCACCATTCCCTGAAGGGGACTTTGCAAATACTTTCTTATTCACTGTTCAAATCGCTCTGGGATTTATTGGGGCATAACTCTAGACAAACCAACAAAATCTCATGCCTTATTCAAGGTTCCATGTACTTATGGTGTTCAATTAAGCAATTATATTAGGAAACAAACAGCATAATGTATTTTTAATAGATAGTGTGAATATATGAAATGCTTTTGAGTAACATAACATTGCTGTTTAATAACCTCTAAAATGTTTCTTTTTACCAATTTTTTCCTAACTTTGTAGGTAATATGACTGTTAAGAATTTTTCATTGACTTATTTCATCTTAGAATATCTTTTTATTTTTTTGTATGCTATATAGTGAGGGTCACATTTCATTTTTCCATGTGAGTATCCCATTATTGCAGCACCATTTTTTGTTCATTTTGTTTGTTTGTTTTTTGGGAAGTGCATGGACCAGGAATTGAACCTGGGTCTCCTGCATGGCAGGCAAGAATTCTACCACTGAACTACTCTTGCACCTCCCAGAATATCTTTTTAAGAGACATAAGAGAAGGAAAAATCAAAGATGATTCCAAGATTGCGAGCTAGCACATTCAACAGAAATAGTTTTATGTGGAAGAGAGTTAATTTGAATGGGAAAGGGATGAGTTCAACTCCTAGTTGATTTTGAATTTATGGAAAGGGGATTATAAATAGAGGACTTCTACTAGTAGAATTCTGGTAGTTGTGAATTTGGGATTGTAGCATGTTGGCTAAATAATGTTTTCAGAAATGTGTGATTGGAAGGAAGAGAACTTAGGATGAACCACTGACAGAGAACCTCCTAATTTCAATGGATTTATTTGTTACAAAGTACTGTATTCTTAATTGTTTCTCTGATAAATCCATTTATGTTCCTTTGTAGTTATGGTTGGTGATGGATAAATCTGTGGGCGGCTTGGTTGGGAAACGGGATTCAGGGTTAGAGGCAGTTTTTTTTCCAAGTAATTTTAGCAGTGCTTCTTTCAAAGTATTGTTTTTATAGTCCCCTGCTCCACTTTTAATCCCAGAAGATTTACATGAATATATTTTATTTTCTGGTGCTTATTTATTTATTTATTTATTTTCTTCCTAATTTTAACTTATCCTTCCTCAGTTCTGAGCTGGGGCTTTTTTATTTGATCTTGGGTATTTCTCTTCTTAGGACAAGCATATATTCTCTGGGAATATCCATAACAAGCTCATTTTAAGTTTTTTTTTTTACTGTTTTTATTGTATAATAGAACATATATACAAAGCAAAGAAAGAAAATAGCAATAATTTTCAAAGCACCCTTCAACAAGTAGTTACAGAACAGATCCCAGAGTTTGTCATGGACTACCATTCCATCATCACAGATTTTCCCTTCTAGCTGCTCCAGAACACTGGAGGCTAAAGAAATATTTATATGTATTATGTATTTTTTATCATCGTAATCAACTTTTTTCTTTCTTTTTTGTGAAAAATAACATATATACAAAAAAGCAATAAATTTCAAAGCATATCACAGTTAATTGTAGAACAGATTTCAGAGTTTGGTATGGGTTACAATTCCACAATTTTAGGTTTTTATTCCTAGCTGCTGTAAGATATTGGAGACTAAAAGAAATATCAATATAATGATTCAGCAATCATACTCATTTGTTAAACCCTACCTTCTCTTTATAAATCAAACATCAACTTTGATCTTTCTCTCACTCTTTAGGGGTATTTGGGCTATGGACATTCTAACTTTTTCACGTTGGAAAGTTCTGTCAATAATATGGGATGGGAGATGGAACTAGTTGATGTTCTGGAAAGGCTGGTCTCTGCATTTCAGCACTTCTCTGGTCCAGGGATCCATCTGGAGGTTGCAGGTCTCTGAGAAAGTTAACCTAGTACATTTTGTAGAACTTTTGTAGAACCTTATATATCACCCTGGGTGTTCTTTAGGATTGTCTGGAATAGTTTTGGTTGAGGTTTGAGAAGTTATGGTAGGTAGCAGTGCCTAACTGAAGCTTGCATGAGTGACCTTCAGAGTAGCCTCTCGACTCTATTTGAACTCTAATACCTTATTTGTTATACTTCTTTTCTCCCCTTTGGTCAAGATGGTCATATTGGTCTCATGGTACCAGGGCCATACTCATCCCTGGGAGTCATCTCTTACACTGCCAGGGAGACTTTCACCCCTGATGTCATGTCCCACATAGGGGTAAGGGCTTTGAGAGAGTGAGGCCACATCTGAGCAACCAAAGAGGTCCTCCAGAAGTAACTCTTAGCCATACCAATAGCTAAGCTTAAGCTTCTCCTCTACACACATAAGCCTCACAAAAGCAAGCCTCAAGATCGAAGGCTTGACCTATTGATTTGGGTATCCCTAATGTTCGACACAGTGTCAGGGGTTTTTCTGGTGTTAAAGGTTTTTTTTTTTCAAAGAGAGAAAGAGTTTATTACTACACATGTAGTAGGAGAGTAGACAGCCTAACGGCCCCAAATCTGTTTCCCCGAGTATAGGAGGTTCAAATATTTTAAGGATTTTAGCAAGGGGAGATGAGGTCATTTAGGAGTATATTCAAAGCAGAAAAGAAAACAGTATTAGTAGTAAGTTTAAAGCAGAAAAGAAAACATTGTTAACATAAGTTGTAAGAAAAAGAGGCAGAGCTACCTTTCAATAGCAGAGCCTAGTGAATATGATTTACAAATGTAAGGGACTGAGGCTAGTTAATGACTGACTCCATTAGCATTAGGCCCAGCAAGAAAATGACCACATAAGGGCATAACAGCTTTTACAGTTACAAAGGCAGAAAATAAGGGTTTTTGCAATCCTTTCAGATATTCAAACAGCTTAATTATAATTGAGGGCTTTCAGGTATATCCCCCTCTGTCTACTCAAATATCTCTGAAAGCAAAAGGAACATCTATATAATGATTGAGAAATCAAAATAATCCCCTAAATCCTGATTTCTCGGTTACAGTTTCTCTCATTTGATAATTATCTCTTAATCTTGAGGGATATCTGCGCGATGACTCTTTTAACAGCTTCAAGGCCGAAAAGGGGCATTGTAATCAAGAGGCAAAGAGATGGACTGATGAAACCAGTTATTACTTTTGAAGAGTCCAGTATCTCTGGGTTTCAGAGCTTCTCTGGCTTTGGAACAATCTGGAGGTTTCCAGTTTCTGAAAAACAAACTTAATAAGTAAAATTTTATAGTACACAGGGTATCTTTCAGGGTTTCCAGGAACACTATTGATTGGGGTTTGCTGGATTTGGGCTGTTTGCAATATCTGGTGGAAACTTGCATAGGAGTAACCCCAGAATGATCTCTCGACTTGATATGAAATCTCTGAGCCATTGAAACGCTATTTCTTTTCCCCCTTTTGGTCAGTTTATCCATGATGTCAGGGCCTGGCTTATTCTTACAAAGTAAGAACTTAATATTTTTTGAATGAAGAGAGTGATAATGAGAATAGTGTAGAGACATATTAGCTGAGAATTTTCATAGAGAGAATGGTTCACAGAATTAAACTCTGTGTAAGCTCAAGGAAATGAGGGATGAAAAAGGCTTTTGGATTTATTTGGAAAGAAAGTTGTGAATGGATATCTTAAAAAGCAGTTGTGAGAGTAGAAGATAAAAAGGGTTAAGGAAGGATTACAGAAGTAGAAGAATTTTCTCCTGATCAACCTCAACTTCTTTTCACTATGGAGAATGCAGAAGACAAGTAGGCAGGTAGTGCATGTTGGACACCATGAGGGAAAACTGGCTAAGCTCCTCCCTTCCCATTGGAACTCTACAGAGAAGTCGGGAAAAATACGTGACACTCAAATTTGAACCTGTGTCAGTAGAAACAAAAGAGGAGCAGTGGCCTTCCAGTGAACCAAGCACATCAGGTTTATCAAAAACCTCAGTTAAGGGCACAAAATGAAAAAAATCCAAGAAAGATGACAAAGCTTCCTGTTCATAGGAGAATGTACCATTAGCCCAAAACCTTGGAAAAGATAGCAGTTCCTCCATTACCATCTAAATTGCCACCTGTCAAATTGCTTCACCAAGACATCCTGCAGGCCTGGTGCCAGCAGTTAAAGCTGAGCACCAAAGGACAGAAGTTAGAAGGATACAGGCCAATCTGTGAATATGCTTACCCAAATCAGTAGGTAGGTCACAGCAAAGGAGGCCAAAATCCTGACACAGTCTCACAGAAAGCCACTGGAGGAAATGCTTCTGAAACAATCAGAGATAAGAAAGATGTCTTCTGAGGGCACTGATCCTTCAGAAGTGGCTCTTCCACCAGAGAAAGGAGTACCGGCCCTTGAAGAATCTAGTCTTCTTGAGGGAGTGAACCCAGTTGTGGTGATGACATCTGCGTAGGAGGCTGTGTTGGCCTCCTGGATGAGAATTGCAGCCAGGGTTGGGAGGATGGAGGCAGTGGAATTGTTACAAGAGGCTTATGGTGTCAGACAGTGTGTGGTACATGGAAGAAGTCTCCCTGCAAACACAGATGGTTAGGTTCACTTGCAATTTCATGCTGGGCAAGCCTGGGTCCCTGAAAAACAAGGGAGAGTGAGTGCACTCTTCTTGTTACCTGCTGGCAATTTTCCATCCACACATCTGGAAGATAATATATTGTGCTCCAGATGTGTTCAAAGGTAACTACTAGGTGCCTTTCTGGAAACTAAAAGTATCTGAGTTTTAGTGGTGGGAGAGAGGAGATAGATAGTAATCATAATTTAGCATTATTTTCAAGTATGTTGTTGGGAAGAGTTTCAAGAAAATTATTAGCCATGTAAGTTTATCCCCAGGTAATAGAGCATTTATATGTTAAGAATTAAAGCTTCTACCTGAAGACATGTAATTCTGGAAAAACAAATATTGTATGTTTACCTTATTCTAGGTATATACGCTACACAGAAATCATGCTTAGGGGGAAAAAAAACCACCAAAACCTCCTTTACAAAGTGTTCTAGTTTGCTAGCTGCTGGAATGCAATATACCAGAAATGGAACGGCTTTTAAAAAGGGAAATTTAATGAGTTGCTAGTTTACAGTTCTAAGGCCGAGAAAATGTCCCAATCAAAACAAGTCTATAGAAATGTCCAATTTAAGGCATCTGGGGAAAGATACCTTGGTTCAAGAAGGCCGATGAAGTTCAGGGTTTCTCTCTCAAGTGAGAAGGCACATGGTGAACACAGTCAGGGCTTCTCTCTTGGCTGGAAGGGCACATGGCGAAGACGTCATCTGCTGGCTTTGTCTCCTGGCTTCCAGTTTCATGAAGCTCCCCGGGAGGTGTTTTCCTTCTTCATCTCTAAAGGTCGCTGGCTGTTGGACTCTGCTTCGTGGTGCTACTTTCTCTGAATGTCTCATTCTCCAAAATATTTCCTCTTTTATAGGACTCCAATAAACCAATCAAGACCCACCCAAGTGGGTGGAGACATGTCATCCCTTAATCCAGTTTAACAACCACTCTTGACTAAGTCACATCATCCAGGGAGATGATCTGATTACAGTTTCAAACATACAGTATTGAATAGAGATTATTCTATTCTACCTTTATGAAATGATACTTTGATTAAAACATGGCTTTTCTGGGGAGGCATACTTCCTTTCAAACCAGCACACGAAGCCTCCAATTTAATGGGATGACTTAGCATAATGGCTGGTCCTATAGTAGAATATGTGGTAGAAATTGAGAGATTATAAAGAAAATACCTAACTCAGTTTCTTTGCTTTAGAGGTGGTGAGAAAACTAAACTGAAGGAAAAATTGACTAGAAGGAAATGGAGGGGTAAGGCCATTTGTCATTATAGGTAACAGTACCATGGCCATGAAAGAACTTACTACAATGTAGAAATTGCAAGTTTAGTGTGACAGAAAATGATGGTATATGGTAGGAAAATAATATCTTGATTTTTTTTTCATTTATAAAACAGGTATAATGATTCCTAAGTGACACCATTGTGAAAATTAAAGCAATTTATGTAAAGTACTTAACCATGTCTGGCATACAGTAAATGTTTAAAAAGTTTATGGTTATTATTGCAGTGAGCAAAGCCATAAAGATGGAAATAAACAATGTATGCAAAAAAAGGGTTAAGGAAGTATGAATAATAAAGCAGTCAAGGGAAGGAGAGAAGTTGGATAATAGATGAAAGAAATTTTTAAAAATTGTGGTTACAGTTTTTTTTCTAAGATAGTTGAAATATATGCAGGTTTAAAGGCAAAAGAATAAGCAGTGTCAGAGAAGGAGAAACTTAGAGATAAAAGAGAAGAGGATAAATTTAGGTGTCTTTGAAGGTGGAGTCAAATGAACATTCACTGTAAGCTCTATGAGGGCAAGCATATTTGTCTTTTTTGTTCACTGATGTATCTTAGGGCTTAGAACAGTGCCTGGTACTTAGTAGATGATAATGGAAATTAATTAAATTTGAAAGGTACATTTTAGCTTTAGATATATTTATACATATTTAAGGAGGAGATGATAAATAGTGAAATATATAAATGATCAAAAGTAGTACTGTTAGTAATGCCTCTTTCAATTTTATTTGCTTAGTTTTTGCATGTATCCCTATTACGTAGAAGATAAAATTGAGAATCAAAAGAGATGTTAATAAAACCAACCTTAACTTTGTATAATTTTATTTACCGTTATGTTAATAATTTATTAACTTAGTTATATCTTTCAGTGTTTTTGGCATGCTCACTAAATCTATGTTAGTATTCAGAGTTGTATCCATTTTTGAATATCTGTTCCATCTTAGTACTTGCCTACTAAGCGTTTACCTCCTGCTTCTAGTAGCTGGAGTAGTTCAATATGTATCAAGTGACCAAGTGAGACAATGCCTATGACTGATACAGTTCTGAACTATTTTCAATTTCCAGGTTTGTTTGATAATTAATAATGTGTTAATCTAGAAATCTTGTGTTATAATTATTATTTTAAGTTTCTGAATAATAATTTATATAAAGTAAAAATTGACCTGCCTTTGGACAGTTTTCTTGGGATTCAAAATCTGCATAGAGGATTTCTAACATGATTTGTATGAATATTATTGTATTCTCCTTTAAATAATACTACTTAAGTTTTTTTATTTGGATTATGACCTTGAAAAAATTAAGGGAGAGAATATAGAAAGAAAAATGAAAACAATTCCATTTTTCATTCACAGGACTTTGCAAGAGGATAATCCGGCTGGAATCGTTCTTAGTACTGATGATTATTTTTACATAAATGGACAGTACCAGTTTGATATAAAGTACTTAGGAGAAGCACATGATTGGAACCAGAATCGTGGTAAGAACAGACATCAAGTTCTTGGATACTATTAAGAGTAAAAGAAAAAACTCACTTGATAATTGTATTTTGACATGTATTTCTTTTAAAATATATATATATATGTGTGTGTGTGTGTGTCATGTATGTATCCAAAGTATATTAATTCTTTTGTTACATAGTAAGAAGAGATGTAGCCCTAGCTCATAGAATTGTTTTGAGGGTTATATGAGTTATAACTTTTGTAAAATGCTTAGTACACTGCAGAGCACATTTAAGAGCTATATAAATGTTTATTAAATAGTTTTATTTAATAAATGGGGATGTCGTTAGGAGTAAATATGATTTTCTACTTGGGTTCAAGAATAGCACTTATCTGGTATGCTCTAGTTCCTGTTTCTTAAAGTAGAATTGGCATTATTAACTTCCCTAGATTGGTCTAATTCTCAAATTCTTATGGAGGTTATTGTGAGAGTAAAAACGGCACTCCTGAAACTAAGTCTGTAGGGAGATCATAGGTAAAACCTTCATTTCCTTATTATTACTATCTATTTACTTCAGTTTTAATGCTAAAACTGAAGATGGTTTTATCATTAAATGTTTAATTATTTGCATAGCTGCCATGGTTTCTGATGAGAAATTGGCATTTATTCTTAATGAGGCACCTTTGTCTGGGACATGTTGCTTTTCTCTTGTGGCTTTCAGAATTCTCTATTTTTGACATTCAACAGTTTGATTATAATATACCGTGGTATAGATCCTATTTGGGCCTGTTCGGAGGTTGTCGAGCATCCTGGATGTGTATATTCATGTCTTTCATTAACTTTGGGAAGTTTTCAGCCATTATTTCTTTGAATATTCTCTCTGCCCCTTTCTCTGTTTCTTTCCCTGGAACTCCCATTGTGCGTATGGTGGTTCACTCAGTGGTATCCCCCCAGGTTCCTCAGTCTCTGTTCCTTTTTTTACATTCTTCTTTCTGCTTCTCAGATTGAATGATTTAAATTGTCTTATTTTCAAGTTCACTGATTCTTTCCTCTACCAGCTTCAATCTGCTGTTGAATCCCTCACGGGAATTTTAAATTTGTATTACTGTGGTCCATAGCCCTGCTTGGTTCTTTTTCAAAATTCCCATCCCTCTTAATATTCTCTCTGTGTTCATCTATCATTTTCCTGATTTCCTTTAGTTCTTTGTCCATGTTTTCCTTTAGCTCTTTGAGCATATTTAGTACCATTTTTTAAAGTCTTTGCTTAGAATATTCTGGGTCTGGTCCTCCTCACTGATGGTTTCTAATGCTGTAATTTTCTCTTTTGGGTCACTACTTCCTGTTCCTTTGTATGTTTTGTAATCTTTTGTTGAAACTTGGACATTTTGATAGTTTTATGTATTAGCACTGGAGAGGCATCTGTTCCTTAAACTTGTAAGCAGTTATTAATATGACAGTGCTTTCCTTGAATGCTTTTTTGAGCATTCCAAAAAAAAAAGTGGGGTGGGGGGACCACTTGTCCCAGTCTTATTGACCTGTGTAGTTAAACCATACAAAGAGTTGAGAATAGCTCCAGGCCAAAGTGTAGGAGCCTCCCTCATCCTTTCTACATGTCTTGTCTTGGACATTGGGCATGTATGTTTGGCCCTAGGAATTCCTTCGTTTACATGAATACAGATGTCCCTGTACCTTAAGAAACTGGACACTGCACTGTATATCCTACAGCCAGCAATCTCTTAGCCAGGTGGCACAATTTAACTGCTTTCCCAGTGTTCTGTAGGAAAGTTCTGTTACTGACTTTCACATTCAGGGCAAATTCTGGGAAAGTGAGTCCTGGGGCCACCACCAGACAGACATGCATGCTTCCAGTATGGGCATGTGTTTTACTGTACTCACTCCAGAACTGGGGCCAGGGTTCTGCACTGGGAGCACAGGCTTGTCTGTGCTGAGCAGGTGAGGGAGGAAAGAAAGGCTAGCTGGGGCTTCAGGAGATCCTCCTGCTTTTAAATAGTCTTTTTCTTGATTCAGCTGCAGTCCTTTAACTGTTTTCTAGAGGTTTGAGAAAGGTGTTTCTGCCAGTTCTTACTGCTTGTCAAAGCTTCTGTGGGGAAATGGAGCCCTGAAGCTTCTCACTCTGCCATCTTTTTCAGGGTGGAGCCCTCTGATCAATTTTTAATTGGGTAGTTTTTCTTTTTTTTTTAATTTAGTTGTAAGAGAAAAGAAAGAACTTTAAAAATTTCCAAATAATTTCATTGGGAAACTTATTTGTTGTGGTAGGGCTTTAGCATCCTGAATGGACTAATTTCTTGGGGAAAAGGTAGATATATAAGAAAATCCTTTGCAATAAAAATATATCATAATGTTTCTTTTTGCCTACGACATACATACTTTATTTAATCCCTAGTTCTTTTTTTTTTAATTGTGAAAAATAACAAATACAAAAAAGCAATGCATTTCAAAGCACACTGCAACAATTAGTAATAGAACAGATTTCAGAGTTTGGTATGGGTTACAGTTCCACAATTTTAGGTTTTTCCTTCTAGCTGCTCCAAGACACTGGAGACTAAAAGAAATATCAATATAATGATTTCACAGTCAGACTCACTTGTTAAATCCTATCTCCTCTGTTTTAACTCTCCTCCTTTGATCCTTCTCCCATCCCAGTCTTTGGGGATATTTGAGTTATAACTAGAAAATGTGATTTAACATAATGGTGTATTTATTTCAAATCTGTTACTTTTTTTGGTGTTTGTCTTTATGTCTTTTTTAATTAACTTTTTTATTTTTTTATGTTTATTAGTTTTTTTCCTTTACAAGACATATATTTTTTCTTTTTTGTGAAAAAATAACATATATACAAAAAAGCAACAAGTTCCAAAGCATATTGCAACAATTAGTTGTAGAACAGATTTCAGAGTTTGGTATCGTTTACAGTTCCACCATTTTTAAAGTTATGGGTCACAATTCCACCATTTTAAAAGTTTTAAAATAAACTTTATTTTGGAATAATAATTTCAGATTTCTAGAAAAGTCAGAAAGATAGTGCAGAGAGTTTCTATGTACCCTTTACCCAGTTTCCCCTGATGTTAACATCTTATATAACTATGGTGAATTTGTCAAAACTGAAATTAACATCTGATACATTTCTACTAATTATGCTCCAAAGTTTATTTGGAGTGCACCAATATTTCCACTGATTTCCTTTACTGTTCTAATATCTAATCCACAATACCATGCTGCTTGGGTTTCCCACATGGCAGGTGAGCATTCTACCTGAACCACCTGTTCACCCATGAAATCATTTTAATGATAGCTTTCTTCTCATTTTATGCTGTTTATGCATATAACACACATATGAAACTTAGATCAGATTGATTTTATTTAATAATTTTTCTGATTTTTGCATACATTTAGTGTTATTTATTATAAAAAATTCACTTGTATTTTAAGTTTTCATATATTAGAAAGTGATATTTGAAAGTAAAATAGTGACTAAAATTAGCATATCTGTGATTTTCAAATTATGAGAACAAGATTTTGAAAAAAATCAAGGTACTACTGACTGTTGTTATTAAAATCTTTTTTTTAATTTTGTTTTTATTTTTCAGCAAAAGAAGCATTTGAGAAGAAGGTATCTCCTATAATAATAGATAATACAAACCTACAGGCATGGGAAATGAAGCCATATGTTGCTTTGGTTTGTACCATGAGTTGTCATAAATCTATGGTCATGGGTTTGGAATGATTGGGGGATGTTATGTACACAAATGAATCTTAGGCAAACAGTGCTTAGACTGTCTGTAACTGAATTTTCTTTGGTCCTCAGCAAAATGAGAAAAATAGAACTATATATAGCTGAGTTTTGCCATAAAGTTAAATTTTCTCAATTTTCAAATTCTGAGAATTTTTGTAGGTGTATTTTATGAAAAGGTAGTAGATTAAAGTATAATTTTATGTTTGTGATAAAATTATATATATATTATATATATAACATTTTTTCCTTAATTCCCTTAATTGACAGAATAAACACCGGCTGGTCCTTCGTTGTTTCCCATATTTCTTTTAAATTTTGAGAAATTCAAAATTCTGTAAACTGACAGTTTTTCAAGTTTGCCAGATTCCTTTTAATCTCATGCATTTTCCCTTTACCCTTTGCCTCCTTCTCTCTACTTAAAAATTTTTTTCTCTCTACTTTTTTTGTGTGGCTTACATTTACTTGTTCTTTTTTGCGTAGCTTTGATGTCACTTCTTTCAGGAAGTTAGTCCTCATTAACTTTACTAAGAGGCTGAATTAAGTACTCTTTCTACTTTCATGGCACCCTAGCTTACTCCTTTCATACCATGAACCAAACCGTTTACTACTAGGCCAGGCCTCAGCTAACTTTTTCTATATTGGGTAGCTACTAAATATTTTAGGCTTTGCCAGCCACATTCAGTCTCTTGCACCAGGTTGGATTTGGTTTTAGGCAGTCTATCTGTTCTTGAGGGTAGGGCTATGTTTTATTGAAGATGCAATGCTTGACAACATAGTAACCATATATTTGGAGACCATTTACTCATTGAGTAAATTGCTAAATGAAGCTTTTGTGAATATGGGGTATCTTTTTGACTTAGGATTGACACATGCCTGGCACATAGGAGTTCAATTAATGCTTCTTTAGTGAATAAATGTTGTGCTTCCTCTTGTATATCCTTAACACATTTAGCCTCTGTGCCTTCTTTATTCTGCCTTGTGTACTTGTTCTGTTTTGAAGGTGTGATTCTTTACCTTTCTGAAAATAATTCTGTGTCCTTTGAAAATAAATGAGATTTCCTTCTGGGCAGGGAGAGAGTGGTGGAATTGAAGACGTGATTTTAGTGTATTGGGAGCTGAAATTAGATTTGCTTTCTGGTCTTAGGAGTTCCTAGTTTCTGGGTGGTATATTCATCATGAGTACATCCTTTTTGCCCTGTAACTTTACGTGACTTATCTTTTGGTCTTCCTTAGCTTCCTGCTGTCATATCAGAAAGTTCTTTAATACTTTGTTTTCCTAGGCAGGAAATAAGGAAGGTCTCACATGCTGTGTGACTGATTTTCATTTAGACTTCAAGCTTCTATACTGTTTACCTTTCTTTTTTTTCTTATGTCATAATTGTGTTTTAGTTTCTCAGCTGCTGAAACAAATACCATACAATAGGTTGGCTTGAACACTGGGAATTAATTGGCTCATGGTTTTGAGGATATGAGAAGTCCAAAATTGAGGCATCAGTTAGGCCTTTGTTGCCGAAAGACTGTGGTGTTCTTGAACTTGTTGCCAGGAATCCTTGGTCCTTGACTTTTCTGTCACATGGCAATGCACATGGCAGCCTCTCCTGGATTCTCTCTGTCTGACCTTCACTGTGCATGTAAAGGACTCGAGTAATCTGGATTAAAACCCAGTCTGATTCATGGGAGTCATACTTTAATGGTAGTGACTTCTTGAAGAGATCTTATTTACAAGGTGCATACCCACTAGAATGCAGACCATGACCAAGAACATGTCCATCGCAAATTGCCAGTATAAACCTATATTTTTCCAGCACTGATTTGTTGGCTCTCCCAACTCTATTGAGAAGTATAAAGGACTCTTGCTTATCAATTTTCTTTATGAATAAATAGATATAGGAATATCTTTTGTGTGTGTTTGTGGGTTATTTTCACTTCTGTTTGATAGCAAGATGAGAGCTGTGGGAATGTGGAACAGATTGATGATAGCAGGCTTGATTGTCATTTACAAAAGTAGTTAAGCTGTGAGTTGGGGATAAATATGGGTCAATCATTTACTCTTAGTAGCCACTGGCAAAACTTACTTGCTTATTTTTGGGGGTGGTGGTGGTCCATGGGTGGGGAATTGAACCCAAGTCTCCCACATGGCAGGCAAGTATTCTGCTATTGAACTATCTGTGCACCTCTATTTGCTTTTAAAAATATCTTTTTTTCCTTGTGTACCATCATTACAGCTCTGCATAAATCAGCCAGAATACTCTCAAATATTATATTATTCAGATTTGTCTGTTGATAAGGGAACTTACAGAATCTTTACAATTCATATTCTCTCTTTCTATTTGTGTGTACGTATGTATGTATGTTTAAAAATTAGTTTGATCCTAAGCACTACAAGACACTCCTTTATGTAATTAGAGATACCTGGGCTGGTACAGGGCCCTGAATAGGTTGTCTGAAGTTTGTTGCTAAGGTGTAAAGATGGAAGTGAGCAGCCTTTTTATAGGACATTATGTCACTTCCTAGCTTGGTGTCTGTTAGACTTTTCTGTCAGTAATTTCAGAACATGACAATGATCCTTTATGGCATCTTGCCATAAAACTGAGGGAGGCGTAGTACGAGATGATGTCAGACACAAAATAAGGGTTGAGGAGATGTGGGGCAGATTATGTAGGTGCTTATAGGTCACTGTAAGACATCTGGTTTTTCTGTGAGTGATGTAGAAGGTTTTTAGCAGAGTGGTGACATGATCCGAGAATTAACCTGATCACTGTGGTGCAGTCTTGAGAATAGACTTATTGGGGTAAAGGTGGAAGCAGGGAGACCAGTTAGAGGGATGTAGTGGTAGTTAAGATGGAAGATCATGTGGCTCAGACCAACATGATAGTAAGAAGTGGACCAATTCTAATATATTTTGAAAGTACAGCCAAATGAATTTCTTGTTGGATTGATGTGGGTATAAAAGAAATAGAGGATTCAAGAATAACATCAAAGTTGGTTTTTGGCCTGTGCAACTGGAGGTTGTCATCAACTGAGGTGGAGAAGAGTTCAGGTAGAATAGGTTTGGGTGGGAGTGGGATAATCCATATCAGAAGTTCAGATTTGAATATGTAATAGTCTTGACATATTTTGATGTTGAATAGGTAGTTGGATATATAAGTTTGGAGTTTATGAGATCAGGGGTAAAGACTATTATTGGTGATAATAGGAGTCATTAGCAGAGGGATGATATTTAAAGCCAAGGACATATCAAGGAAGTGAGTATGAATCAAGTGTGGAGGACCAAGAACTAAGCCAGGGGCATTCTTTTGTGACTGAGAAACTGCAAGGAGGCACTGGTGGACTATGTCAAATACTGCTGATGAGTCAAGGAAGAGAGGACTAGAATTAACCATACCATTTCTTAATGTGGAAGTAATTCATGGTCTTGATGTCTAGTTTCAACAAAGTAGTCAGTTGTAGTGGGTTTAAGAGAGACTAGAAAGAGGTTTATTTGAGACAGTGAGTATAGGTATCTATTTTGGAGTATTTTACTGCAAAGGGGAGTAGGGTAATGGGGACTTGGCTGGTAAGGGGAAGTGGAAGCAAGAGTAAGATGGGAGACCTATGTGGGACTTGACTCCCAGGGATGAGAATTGTGGAACTTAATTATCCTTGAGAAAGAGAGAGGAGGTGGATCTAGCATGTAAGTGTAGGGCTTGGCTTTTAGGTTATAGCCACATTAGAGCATTGAAAAATATAATTAACTATTATTTAAAATTGTGTCATACATGTATATGATAAAAATTCAAATCGCAAAAAAGAATGGCTAAATTCCTACTCCCTAAAAATAGATGATTTTAATAGTTTTTTCCAAAATCTTTTTGAAATTTTCTATGCATGTACAAATGTGTAGGCAACCCTATTTTACCCTTTTGAAAATTCTGATCATTCTTTCTTTTCTTTTTGCATGGGCAGGCACCAGGAATTGAACCCGGGTCTCTGGCATGGCAAGCGAGAACTCTGCCTGCTGAGCCACCATGGCCTGCCCTGTGTCATTCTTTCTTAACAACTTATTTTAAGGGCCCTCTCTCATTAACACATAAATAGAATTTAAAAAATTACTATGTGATATTTTTGTTGTATTGTACCTTTTTTTATTTAGTCATTTCTGTATTATTAGCAGCTGAGTTGTTTGCATTTATTGCTATGACAAGTAATGGTGAACTGGATATCTTGGTATATACATCTTTACACTTTTATATAATTATTTATCAGTAGGATGCATTTCTAAAAGTTAATTGCTAGATCAAAGAGGTTTTATATTTTACCAATTTAACGCACCTATTAGGATTATGTACTCTTTTAGATACTTTCAATTTTAATCTGTGAATTTGGAAACAATGAATTTAATTTCATGGAAATAATTATTTAAAAATGTTTTTGTCTTTTTTTGTATGTAGTCTCAAAAACATAAATATAAAGTCCTTTTCCGGGAACCAGATACATGGTGGAAGTTCAAACCAAAGGAACTTGCAAGGTAAAACTTGAGAATTTCTGACATGTTTTTTAATTTCATGATAGTGATAGAAATTAGAAAGTTCTTCTGTTTTTTTCCCTTATAAATAGATGATTGCAGCATTGCCATTTATGAATGATAAATTTTATATCTGTAGACTTTTTTCTTTTTTTTTCAGTTTTATCAAAAGTTTGTATCTTTTCTAAAATACATGTTTCTAAAATTGATGTAATTAACAGTTAAAAAATTCCAAATGTCTTATATAGTCAGTACTTTATTAATGATACATCGTTAAAATCTGAAACTAGAGAAGACCCTAGGGTTTGACATACCCTGAGTCATGTGCCAGTATGAGAGACAAATAATGGTAGCTGTCTAGTGACTCTGGAAGACTGGAAGGAGTTGGAAGGTAGAGATAGAAAAGGTAGCAAATGTCCAACTCTAGGTATCTTACTTGCCCTGCCCCTTCCCCCGTCACCCCCTGCCACAATTCCCAACCTCAACACCAAGGTTATGTTTTTTATTTGATTGCTTGACTTGAATAAAAGTATTACTCAGTATGTGGACATACAATATATTTTTTGCTTTGTGCTCTGTATTCGCTAAGAAATAGTTCTAACTTAATTCTGGTAAGAGTATTTCTTCCTGATAATTTTTTTCCCTCTGCTTGACATCTTTTTTTTTTAATAACAACTTTATTGAGATCTAATTTTCATAGCATACAATTCACCCTCTTAAAGTATGCCATTCGGAGGCTTTTAGTATATTCACAGAATTGTGCAACTCTCACCATAATCAGTTTTAGAACATTTTCATCACTCCAAAAAGGAATTCCATGCCCATTAGCAGTCATTCCTCATTTCTCCACAATATTATCCTCCCTCACTCCCCACCAGCCCTGGGCAGCCACTAATCTACTTCCTGTCTCTGTGGATTTGCCTATTCTGGACACTTCATATAAACATAGAATATGTGGTCTTTTGTGTCTGGCTTCTTTCACTTAGTACCGTGTTTTCAAGGTTCATTTATGTTGTATCATGTATTAATACTTCACTTCTTTTTATTGCTGAATAATATTCCGTTGTATGGATATAACACATTTTGTTTTTCTGTTCATTAGCAATTGGATTGTTTCTTTTTTGGGGTATCATGAATAATGGTGCTGTGCGCACTCATGTACAGGTTTTTGTGTGTACGTAGTTTTCATTTCTGTTGGGTTTGTACCTGAGGGGATAGCTGGGTCATATGATAACTCTGTGATTAATTTTGAGAAACTATCAGACTGATTTCCAGAGTGGCTGCACTATTTTGCAATCTTACCAGCAGTGCTTCAATTTCTTGACTGTCTTAATAACACTATCTGTCTTTTTTCCTGTACGTTTTTCACGATAGCTACTGGTGGGTGTGAAGTGGTATTTCTTGTTTTTTTTTTTTAACAGTATTTATTGTGAAATATAATATATATACAGTTAAGTGATAAATTTCAGGTACAGTTTGACAAGTAGTTATAGTGTACATTTCTAAGTATAGTATGGGTTACAGTTCCACAATTTCATTTTCCTGATAATTTTGACATTTCAGTACTATTTAAAAGGCAACCTAATTTTAGTATCTTCACAATGTTGTGCAACCCTCACCACAGTCTAATTCCAGAACGTTTCTATTACCTCAAAAAGAAACTCCATACTTGTTAGCAGTCACTCCCAATTCCTACCTACCCTTTTCCCTTCCCTTGGTAGCCACCAGTCTACTTTCTGTCCCTGTGGATTTTCCTATTTTGGACATTGCATGTAATAGGATCATGCAATATATGGCTTTTTGTGTCTGGCTTCTTTCAGTTAGCAGAATGTTTTCAGGGTTCATTTGTGTTAGTATGTATCAGTACTATATTCCTTTGTTTATTATCCTTTTTATACGTTTGCAGATTTAGTTTTCTAATATTCTGTTTAGGACTTTTGTGTCTGTTCAAGTGAGTGAGATTGATCTATAATTTTTCTTTTCTTGACTTGCCTTGTCTGGCTTTGGTATCATGGTTTTAGTAGTTTAATAAAATTTATTGGGAATTGTCTTTTCTTTTTCTGTTTTCTGAGTTTATGTTAGTTTGAATGCGTGATAAAATTTAATTAAATAACATTCTGGATCTGATGTGTTCTTTGTGAGAAGATTTCAGTTGGGTTTTTGTTCATTACTTCTAGGTTTTTAAATTTATTAAGACTTTATTAAAACATTTATAGTATTCTCTTACTTTTGAAATCTCTGTAATATCTGTAGTCAGGTTCACCTTTTCAGCCTGAATATGCTTACTTTATCTTTTTATCTTGATTATTCTCATCAGACATCAGAATTTTTATTGGCCTTTTCAAATAAACAACTCTTGGCTTTGTTGATCTTGTCTTTTGTAAGGGTTTTTTTTTTATATTTAATTCTGTTCTGCTTCTATTTATTCTACTTTCTTTGCTTTATAAAATTTTTATTTTTCTTTATTCTGTTATTTTTTTTAAAATGTTCTTAATTTGAAAGTTTAGGTCATTTATTTTCAGTCATCTGTTCCAAAATGAGCATTTGATGCTGTACATTTCTATCAAAATACTCTACTTTAGTTGCTGTAGAATTTTAATGCATAAAACTTTCTTTTTGTTATCATTTAGTGTTTCCTAATTTGCATTATGATTAATTTTATTATTTACCTCTTTGGTAGTTTAGAATTACTTTTTAAAATTTCTGAACAGATGAATTTTTTTTAACTCCTTTAGTCACAGACCATACAGTTCATCCCAAATGTACAATCACATAGTTAGGCATTCACCACCACAATCTATATGAGAACATTTCCATTTCTTCTGCAGAGAAGAGGAGAGAAGAGAAAAACAATAACGACAACAACAGCAAGAATCCCGTACCCCTCCTTTATATCCCCTCTTACTGACATTTAGCTTTGTTATATTGCCTTTGTTACAGTTAATGAAAGAACACTACAATGTTACTGTTAACCGTAGACCCTAATTTGCATTAATTTGAACAGATGAATTTTTAAATTTAACTTTTTAAAAAACTAATTTTCACCTTAGCAGTTTTGGTCAGATTGTATAGTTTGTGGAGTATTAATTCTGGTATTTTAAAAGACTTGTTTCATTGTTAATTTTTTAAAAATGTTTTTATGTTTGCTTGATAAGATTATATACTGGTTATAATGTATTAATATGCTCATTAATTCATGCTTTTTAATTCTCTTGCTCACATCTCCTATATTTTTACTAATTTTTTTTATCTGCCTCATGGATCAGTATTTAAAAGAGGGCTGGTGAAGTCTCCCACTTTGAGAGAGGTGTGTTGAAATCTCCCTCTATTATATTGAATATGTCAGTTTCTTCTTGTCATTCTGCCTATTTTTGCATTATATATTCTGAGGGTTTTTTTTAAGGGTATACAACTTTAGGATTGTTATAACACTCTGAATTTAATCTTTTTCTTTTGTGGTGATTTTCTTTTATCTTTAATAATCAATTTTTGTCTTAAAAGTCTAATTTGTCTAATATTAATAGAATTGTAACAGCTTTCTTTTAGTTAGTATTTGAGTTTTATATGTTTTTCCCTACTTTTACTTACAATCTTTCAATATCCTTATGCTTAAGTGTATTTCCTATAACCAGAATATGGCAGGGTTTAAAAAATCTGGTATTTCAATATTTGGCTTTTACATGATAAGCTTGGTTATTTTAGAGTTATTTTGGTTATTCATATAATTAGTCTTGTTTCTTAGTGTCTCATTCTGTGTGCTTTCTATTTATCTTACCTTTTCTGCAATTGTTTTTTTTCCTCCTGTAATATCTTTGTTTTTTTCTCTTATAATTTATTTTGTTTTATTATTATTATTTATTATTTGGTTCATCCAATCTACACTTTCTTATTCGATCTTTTCCTTTTCTACTGATTTAAAAATCACATATACTCTTTTTATTCTTTTAGGTTACCTCATAACTTTAATCATGCAAACTTTAAAGCTAATCTGTTTCTTAGCCTTCCTCCTCACAAATACAAGTCCTTTTGAACATTTTAACCATGATATTTACCTTTGATATTTACGTGTTACTGTTGTCCAGATTATACTAACAGTGCTTGTTTTCCTTTACTTATGTAGTTATTACTTTGTGCTTCATTTTTTCTTGTATCACAGACGTTCCATCTGGAAATTTTCCTCTGCATGATATTCATCTTGAGAATTTTCTTTACAGTGAAAGCCTGTTTAATGGCAAATTCCCCCTCTTTTTTATAAATTTGAAAATCCTTTTATTAGCCTCATTCTTGTAAGATTTTTTAGCTGGCTCTGTAGTCTAGATTGAGTTATAAACTATAGCATTTCATTCAAACTTCCATTATTATTGTTGTCAAATCAGCTGTCGTCTGATTGTTAGGTCCTTTTAGGTAACTCTTAAAAGTTTGCTTTTAATATCTTTTTGTTTTTGATGAATGCCAATTTTGGTATGATTCTAGCTTCAGGTTTATTTTTATCTTGTTTGGGTTTTGTTGCTCTTCTTAAATCACGGGATTGGTGTCTTTCATCAGTTCTTGAAATTTTCAACCATTCTTCTTTAAAATGCCTCTGTCTCATATACTCCTTTCTCTTTCTGGGGCTTAGATTAAACACCTACTAGACGTTGTCACTCTGTCCTCTGTGTCTTTGTCTCTTAACCTCACTTTCATATTTTCTGTCTCTTTGCTTCTCTGTGATCTGAAACCAGATAAGATGGAAGTAGGTAAATATGAAAGCCAGATTTTCCCAAGTGGCAAATGCTAATTTTAACACTGGGATCCAGATTCTAAGCCTTGGATCCAAATTGTGGTAGAAGAGTTGCAATTGAGATGTTTTCATTAGCACAGTACCTTTGAGGGACTGAAGGGGGCTAAAGCATACCATCTGCCTCCTGGCAGATACAAATTCAAATGCTGTGTGAAAGAAAGCTTCCCTAATTTAAGGCCTAAGGATTGCTGTATATTAGTTTCAATCAATTATGAACTCATAAACAAAATCACACAAAGAAATAAGCCACCATGAGTGAAAGCACAAATAACAAATCTCATATTTGGATACCAAGAGACTTAAAATTCTAGGGAGTTTTTTCCTTTAAACTTAAATGCTTTGAAAAGGATATTTACTTTAATTCACTGAGGATATAGTTTTATATCTCTGAGAACTATTCAAAATATATACTCTGCCATACTGGCAAAAGTGAAAGCTTCTGTAGTGTGATTTTTTTACTCATTAATTAATAATTAAAGGGGTGGCCACGGTGGCTCAGCAGGCAGAGTTCTCGCCTGCGATGCCGGAGGCCCGGGTTCAATTCCCGGTGCCTGCCCATGCAAAAAAAAAAAATTAAAGCCTTGAAATGATATTCATAGTCTTATGAGATTTTTGCAGAGCTTGAGAATAACTGATTGTAAAGATTTTTTGGGTCTGTTTTTTTTCCGAATTGATAAAGGGTTGTATGGAATGGAAAAGATTTTATGATATGACTAAGAAAATGGTAATTTAAGCAGCTTGAATAAAATGAAAACTTAAGTCAAATAGTACATATTGTGCCATAATAAACCAGGTTTGGTATTTTTATCCATTGCTTTTTTTGACATTATATGCTCTGATCTTTTTTTTTTTTTTACTTAGTTACCAATATTCCTTCTACTGTTTTCTCTCTTGGAATTTTCAGGCGTAATATTCATGGAGTAAGCAAAGAAAAAATAACAAGAATGTTGGAAAACTATCAGCGTTTTGTTTCAGTGCCAATGATCATGGGCTCTTCAATTCAAGAGAATGCTGAACGTATTGAGTTTTGTGCATCTTCTTATGGCAGATTTACCAGGTAGGTTAAAATATTATGTGTAAAAAATTTCAGTTTGAAATATGATTAAGAGAAAAAACATGACAATTTTTGAGCTTGTGAAATCACCGCTAATTAAGTTTAAAAATAAGATAATTCTTTATTATAAGTGAGGATTTGGGTGTAGTTTTACCTGGAATGGGATGTGTATGGTTAGCAAGAGAAATAAAAGTTTATATGAGAAATGACCTAGGTGTTTTCTCACTATCCTCAGGATTTTGTGAGACCTTGATTATACCATGAATATACCTGCCTTCTTTTTCTAATTTCATCTGCTCTTCTAGTATTTCCTTTATCTCCTTTATTTCCATAAGCATCAGCAAAAAATACTTTTAAAAACTTGGTATCATAAAAATTAATCATTAATGGTACACTTTATACTGAGTTATACAAGTCATAGCCTTCTGTAAGTTTGCAATCCAGCATCATGCTGATTCTGTTAAACATTTGGGACACATAAGCAATTGAATAAATGAGTAAAGAAGAACATAAAAATATATAGAGGTTTGGAGCTCATATTTTATGACGCTAAGGGATGGAGAGGTTCTGTTAAAAAGGAGTTGAAAATGCAGAAGAGGAGGAGGTAATGTCCACTCCTGGGGAAAGGACTTGGATCTTTAACTTTGACATTTAATGCATTTTAAGCACCTAACCTGAAAATATTATGTTTACTATTAAATTTGGAAAAATTGAGAGCTCTTTATATGCCAAGCATTGTGCTGGGGCTTCAGCAAGGGGATGCATTTATTATAGATTAGGGAAGGATCAAGAGTAGGTTTTATAATTTTAGTCCAGTTTATTTCTGGAGAGTTTAGAATAAGTAATTGGTTATGTGCCCCTGTCTTTCAGTTAAATGTTTCTTTAAATCATATTAATGTCAACATTAAGAAGTTTCCTTATATTTTAAAAAAAAATCTTTCAGCCCAAAAGACAATGAAGATATTACCTCTAAAAAGGAAGAAAACGTTTTATCCTCATCTTTGAAGCACCTAGAGTTAACTGAAGAGAAGAAACTCAAAGTGATTAATGAAACTATATCATCCGAGAATATTGCTTATCTTTGTAATGCAGATTTAAACAAAGGAGAAAATGAAATAGCTGATAGGAATCATAGCATTCAGAGTACTTTCATTCAGGAAGCTCTAGAAATGTATTTTTCTGACTCTGAAAGCAAAGTACAAGTAACAGACAAAAGTGAAAAAGAAGAACAAGTAGAAATGGCTTCTGAAAAAGAGTGCAGCAAAACTGATGCATACAGTTCTGTAGAGAGAGTATCACCAAATTTTTGCTATGGTGAAAATAATCAAGAATACTGCAGTCTCACAAAGACTATGTCTGTTCAAGATGAAAAATCTTTATCTGGTGAAATATTGGAAGAAAGAGCAACTATAAAGAAAAAAGCCTTTGGGAAACAAAAAAGCAGATCAACTTTGGGAAAGTTCCCGAGACAGGAGCTATCAAATTTTGTTGGTGACTGGCCAGTTGATAAGACTATTGGTCAGAGGACAAAAAGGAACCGAAAAATGGAAAAAACTGCATCTGTACAAAGTGACAAGAAGTATAATCCCCTTCATTTACACAGAGTACTAGATAATAGCGTATCTGTGAATATAGATAGTATGCAGCCACAAGGGTGTCCACGTGAAAGTATAGAGGATGGCACGAAGTCACATTGTGACGATACTTTAGAATTCCTCAATAGCTGTAAACATGGTACTTATGAAAATACTGAAAAAAATACGTCAAACTCATTCAGCATTGTGGGCGACTGGCCTTCATCTGATTGTTTAGCTCAGAGAGAGCGCAGATCAAGAATGCCAAAGGCTGGATTAAATGAACCAGACCTAGAATTTGGAACTAATGACAGTATGAAGGAAATATCCTTACACACAACACATGAGGCCTGTTGGGGCACAAGCCCTGAAGAACCAAAGACATTGGACAGCTCAACTCTAGGATATTCTGAAATGCTACCCAATGAAATGCCTCATGATGATAAGTCTTGTCGGAGTACAAAGATTCACGGACAAGATGCAGTATCTCTTACTTTTACCAAAAGTGCTATTTCTAGGGTAATAGAACCACAAATTATAACTGAATTTCCAGAGGATAAATCTGCAAGAGTCTCTGGAACAGGAGTAGGCATGTGTACCCAGACTGAACCACAGGATTTTACTGTCTTATGGAAAGTAGAAAAGAATAAAATTACTGTTTCGGATTCTGTCAGATTATTAACAGGAAGATTAGATGGATTTAAACCCAAAGCTTTCAATATTAACACCAAATCAGAGGCTCAAGAAGCAATTCCATATAGGGTAATGCATGATAAAAGCACATATGTTGAAGAAAGTGACCTAACCAGTGCTGATGAATCTGAAAGTCTTAATATTCTCTGTAAATTATTTGGATCCTTTTCATCAGAAGCCCTAAAAGACCTATATGAGCGGTGTAACAAAGATATTATTTGGGCTACAAGCCTTTTGTTGGATTCTGAAACTAAGTTATGTGAGGATACTGAATCTGAGAATTTCCAAAAATCATATGCTGAATCGCAAATTTTGCCAAGTTCTCAAAGTTTGAATTTGAAGGAAATTAGTAGTCACAGAGAGACTTCGGAGGATTCTAATTCTCCTGTTCCAGAATTTAGCCAGGCGCTTGGTATCAGCAATATAGACCCACAGCCTGTCTGTGATGCGGTAAACGGAGATTTAGAGCAAGCAGGAATAAGAGCTATAACTCCTGAAAGACCTAGGTTTATAACAAGTGTATTTCCTAATGCTACTGTAGATCTCAAGAATACTAATGAACTACTTCCTAATAGTCAGGCAGAGCTTTCAGGTTTATACAGCATGAAGCGGTCTTTCCCAGGTACTCTAAAAGCTGCCACCCCTACAGACCTGAGTGAAATGGAGAAGAATCTAGTCGCCACAGAAATTGGTGACAATATACATTCTTCTGTGAATGTGTCTGATATTTTAAACTCTGTTTTGAGTACTTCAGATCTTGAATCAAATGAAGAAATTCATTTTACTGACTCTTTTAAAGTAAAGAAAAATGAAAATCTTCCAAAGGATTATGCAAAATTTCATATAAATACAGAAGAATTTATGGATGAAGATGAACAGGAAATGGAGAAAATTCTAATGGCAGGGAGTAGTTTGTCAGCAGGAGTTAGTGAAGAATATAAAACTGACACGCTGAATCCTACCCCAGTGATGGCCAAATCTCTCACCATAGACTGTCTGGAATTGGCATTACCCCCTGAACTGGCTTTTCAGCTCAATGAATTATTTGGCCCTGTTGGTATCGATTCAGGTAAGGAAAAAGTAAATTACTTACATGTGTATCTTAGTGTGACTAGAATTTAGAGGTCCTCTTTGGATTATAAAATTCTTCAGTTAACTGAAATGTAAAAGTAATTTGTGATGGCTAACTTCCCATAACACATTGTTTTTAGAGAATTTTAAAAACATAGTTTTGAAGAAAAAGAGAATATTGATATGGAGTTTGTATGCATTCCATACATATATTGAAAGTTTTTCTGTTTTTCTGTCATACTTATGCAGATGAACCTTTTTGAATACTTTGGTGCTACTCCAGATACACTTAAGGCAAGAATAATGTCTCAGAACACACCTATTGAAAAATCTTGACTAATGGAAATGAATAAATTAAATTTTTTTAATGCAACTTTGTATAATTACACCAGCCAAAAACATGAAAACAAGCATAGTAACATAAACAAAAATATTCCAAGAGATTTAGTAACTAGAAACATTTGTTAGTGATTAATAATACAAATTAGTTTTATGATATATAAGGTAGTTTGAGTACATTTTCTGCAAACGTGTAATGAGTAATGATTTTCTTTTCTTTTCTTTTCCCCCCTCACAAGGATCTCTAACAGTTGAGGATTGTGTGGTTCATATAGATCTGAATCTGGCTAAAGTGATTCATGAGAAATGGAAGGAATCTGTAATGGTTGGTAGGCTTCTTTTTTATAAAGAGCTCCTTTTGTGTCCATTTTGTCACCTTTACTTTTCAATATAATCTACCGTATTATATGAAAGAATTCTACTGAATTTTGATTTTGAAAGAGAATGAATTTTTACTGATTTTTTTTCTCTTTCCAGTATTTTCGATTATTTCCTGATTGGCCAAATATGTAATTATTGATGAAACTCAATGGGATTGTTTATTTTAATTAATTAATTAATTAATTTTTGCTAGGACAGGCACCGGAAATCGAACCCGGGTCTCTGGCATGGCAGGCGAGAACTCTGCCTGCTAAGCCACTGTGGCCCACCCTGTTTATTTATTTATTTTTTTAAAAATCAAAAGCTGTGAGTTTTTGCTCCCTAAGTTAATGACTGCAGTGCTGATGGATTAAATTTCAAAAATGTTTTTTTAAAAAAATGTAGCAGAAGAGCTCTATAAGTGGAATAATTATATGAATGTATCATATATCGCAATTTTATTTATTTGGTTTTATATTTACTAAAACTAATTTAAAATACACAGTGGAAATGATTTCTAGATGAAAATATAATATAATCTTATTACTAATGTGCACCTCTCTGCCAATCCCTGCCCTGCATTTGGGTTTAGGAACGACAAAGACAAGAGGAAGTCTCCTGTGGCAAGCATATCCAAGGTAAAGCACATTTTCAACTTCTCTTGTTCTTGTCATCTTGTGGAAACTTGGTGGGTGTGTATAACTTTTAACTCATTCAAATATACTTCCAGAAAATATATTGTCCAAGAATTTTTAATTTTTAATTAAAAGCTCTTTAAAAATGTTAACATTTAATATTGATATAACCTAAAGTATATAAAAAAATAAAGGAACCCATACCAAACTCTGAAATATGTTCTACAACTAATTGTGGTGCTGTGCTTTGAAATGTATTGATTTTTTTGCATATATGTTATTTTTCACAAAAAAGAAAGAAAAAGTTGATTGTGATGATAAAAAGAATATTTATTCCTTCTAGCCTCCCATATTCTGGAGCAGCTAAAAGGAAAAATGTGAGAGGATTGTATGGTAGCCCATGACAAACTCTGGGGTCTTTCCTTTAACTACTTTGAAGAGTTGAAGTAATTTAAGAGTGCATTACTGTTGAGTGCTTTGAAAACTATTGCTTTTTATTTTTTGCTTTGTAAATATGTTATATTATACAATTAAAAAGTTAAAAATATATATATATAAAGGAGGTAAAAAGTCCCTATAATATGTTTAATTTTCATTAGTGCTATGGAACACCCAGGATGTCCTCTAATACATATAGTCAAGCTGTTTCCTGTTAACATTTTTTTCTGCTTGAAAGAAAACTGTTTGTTACAGATCAATAAGTTATGTGTCTGATATAGAGAATTGTTGAAATATTACTTGGTTGTTAAAGTTTGTATTGACACTAATGTCATTAAAGCATAAAAATCAGCCTGTTGTCAGAAGGTATGAACAAACCGGTAAGAAATGGCAGAATCATCGTTCTCAAGTTCCAGAAAACAGTTAAAAGACTGCAGTAACAGGCAAGCACTGAATCAAGAAAAAGGCTACTTAAAAGTAGTAGGATCTTGTGGTCTCCTGCCTGGCTTTTCACTGTCTTGGCATAGTGCCAACCCCCACTCTCAATGTGGAACTCTGGTCCCAGTTCCTAGGTAACAGAATAACTATCCCACACACACTAGGAGCATGTAGTATTGGTCTCGTAGTGGCCTAAGAGACTTGCTGTCACAAAACTTTCCATGCATGTGGAAGGCAGCTTATGGAACTCCCCTACTGAACTCTGTGGGAGAGCTGTCAAATTGTACTTCCTGGGACAAGGGATTGCTGGCTCTAGGACAATACAGTGAAGTGCCTGGTACTGTGAGGAAACTGTTTCCTAGAGAAAAGGGAGCATTTGGAACCGTATAGATGGGGTATTTCCTACAGCCACATGTGCATGCCAAAGACAAGACTCATATGCAGAAAGGAAAAGGGGAGGCCCCAATGCTTTGTCCTGGACCTGGTCTTTAAATTCACTGCATAGACAAGTCCTGAAGGAGAGCACTTGCACAGGTCCATCTGTGAAGATGGGTGAAGTGTTTTCTTCCTTTCTTCCCTCTTTTTTCTTTTTTGTGAGCTCCTGGCAATCCAGAAAAGCTGTGTCATAATCCTAACTGGATAAAAGCTTAAGGAACAGTTGCCCCAGTCTAAATTCCAGTGATAACACAGTAAACTATCAAAATATTCAGGTTTCAATGGGACCAAGATGGTGGCTTAGTTTGTCCTCCAGAGCAGCTAGTAAATAGCCAGGAATGGTACAGAACAACTGCTGGAGCCACGTCAGTGACTGGATACACAGCATACCCCAGTCTGGACGAGCTGGACCAGTTATGAGCCCATCCAGAACTGTGAGATCCCCAAACTGCAGTGGCAAGGCCCCTCCCCAACAGGCTATTTCCCAGAGGGGAAAGGAAAGAGACTTTACCACCAGCAGGGGCTGAGTGCAACCAAGCTCCAATTGTGGAATTAATTAACAAACTCTGACTACTAAAAATAGGCCCCTACCTCAGCTAAACTTCAAGTAAAAGTGGCGGTTGCTGCTTTTTGCCCTGGTGCAGAGGGGTCAGGGCTGACGGAAAAAAGAAAAAAGAAAAAAACAAAACAAAACAGTTTTTTTTAGATTTGAAATAGACTGGGCCCTGAAGGAAAGGAGGGGACACATAGGACCTGGAGATACACAGAGCAATTTACTAACTTAAGCTCTTAGCAAACCCGAGGAATGGGGGTCCTGCTCTGAAAGGATTTTTTTTTTTTTTCTTTTTTG